>JAATLQ010033165.1:0-16800 GCA_013421005.1 Heliconius erato x Heliconius himera | reverse complement strand
GCTCTTCCGATCTTAATGAGCCAGAACGCACCAATCCCTACTACTCTATGAAAAGACTCGAAATTATGGCGGCTACTAACCGCGAAAAAAGCCGCGGATCTGGGGTAATCAACTTAATCCGCGGTCAATTAATTAATCAAAACCGCGACCCGCGAGAAAAACCGCGGAAAATTTTGATTGATAAGGCGATCAATTTAATGAGCCAGAACGCACCAATCCCTACTACTGACGGGGCATCGAATCCACAACTACCGCGATCTAAAGATCTACAATATCCCACCTGTAACATGTTTATGTTAAATTATATAAAAAAAGTATATTACTATTCATAGCTTTTTTAATTTAAATCTATGAATATGTAATATTCGATTGGATAAGTCCTAATGTAAACATGTCATGTATAAAATTATCTTTTTAATTATAGATACATTACGAATACATTTATAGTCTGTTAAACACTTGTGTTTGCGCGCGAAAATATCAATGAACAGTAAAAGATTTAATTAGTTATTAAATATAAAAATATCCTAAGGAATGCCTATTATCTATACATTCTACATCTATACTAACATTATAAAACTGAAGAGTTTGTTTAGGTTACAGCGCCAATCTCAAGAACTATTGGTTCAAATTGAATAATGTGTTGTTCTTAGAGTCGATTTATCGATTATAAAAGTTTTCTCCTTCAAAATATTTAAAGATGGACTTTTGTGCATTATTTTTTCGTAATTAATGTATTAAAAGCCAAGCTGTACTTAGTATACAAAATAAATAAACATAACTTAATAATATATTATTAGTTACTTCTCCACTTTCTTACTATTGAAGACGTAAAGTAAACCAACGCCGTAGCTAACCGAACCGCGTATTACCAAAACATGTACGCAACCACATACATTACGGCCAACAAGTCGTGCCCACCCTGAAGTCAGGCTTACTATTGCGTATTGTTCACTCGGTAAAAAAAATATCAGAAGTAAGAATTCATCTTTAAATCAAATATCTAACCAACTTTACAACTAACCTAAAGGCGGCCACAGCGCGTTGACCGTACTGTAATTATATTACAAATGCAAACATGCTTCCGAATGGAATTCAAATATACAATCATAGCTTACCTTACTCAAGTACCTTTTAAAGCATATAAGTTAGTTAAGTTGTTTTTTAAATAAAATATGTGAACTTTGTCAAAAATCTATTTTATTTGTTAGTATAGTATAGAATATGTAAAGATTATCAATTTAATAATTTATTCCTCTTGTACAACTGTCGTTAGGTTACGTAAAAATAAAAAAAAACGTATAAATAAAAAAAATATGTCACTCGAAATTTTCGTGCAGAAGCGTTCATTAAAAGTTGCCAGCAAAGTAGTGACGGTGACTGAGAGCGAGGCGACTACCTGCCAAGCGACCACCTGTGTGAGTTGGGGATGCCAGTACTATGTAGAAATTGACAAATTGTAGGGAAATTTAGTTATACATGCATGTTTTTGAAATTGATATAAGTAAAATAGTTTTTTTTACCTATTATATTCGGTATTTTTTTGTGAAATAGTGTAAATAATGAACAATAAATAATTGTACACAATTTCGTGTAAATGCGTTTATTAAAAGTTGTCAGGGAAGTGGCCACGAGATGGGGATGCCAGTTTTGTGTAATGTTTGGCAAATTGTGAGCAAAGTAAAATATTTATTTTTAGAGATGTTCTTTGTTTTATTATTATGAGAATAAAAAAAAGTATTACTATTACTAAAATTGTCAATAGTTTGAATATTATACAAAATTATTTTATACTCTGCAATTTTTCAACTTTACAGATAATTATGTGTTTGTATTTTATCTATAGATTTTTGCATATTTATCACGTGCTTAAAAATTAATATTATTTTTTGAAAATAGTATTATTGTAAAAAATCAAGAAATGATCATCTGTCTGAGTGATGTCAGTCCTATAGTATATTATTTGAAATATGACATCATATATATTTTTTTATTATAATATTTTTATACTGTCATATCATAACAAAAGAAATTGCATTTTATGTAATTAATATTTACCAAACGTTATATATTTCTAATTGAAAATAAAAATAAAATATAATTCAAACTAGCTTTACTTTTCAAAAGCAAAATTTATTAAAATATCCAAGCGAACAATAAGAAATGTAATAAAACCTACATTTTAATCAGCGTTAGGCACAATACAGTGATACGCTTGCCACCCCACCTGTGCCGGCCGGCAGTCGCTCTCGCGCGCTCCAACTAAACACAAGCTCGCTGTCTCGCTACGACAACTCGACACGTCATCAACTTTCCCAAGCGAAATAAGTTTCACATTTAAACACAATAACCTCAAATATTTAAACTGATTAATCAAAACTTTAGTTAAATTCAACTTTTGTGTTATTTTTTTGGGGGGAAAACTGGATTTCGGCAACGTGTGCAGTGTGTGTTGTGTGTTGATGTGTTTGATAGTGGCGTGAAGATGCAGGGCGCCGAAGTGGCGTTCTTGCTGACGCTGTTCCTGGCGGCCGTCGTAGCTCAGGACACCAGGAGATTATCAGGTCAGATTGCTATTAAAATCGAAGTTAAACTAAAAAAAATGGGTTAACTAGAACTAAAGACGGTAGTTGCACAATTTTTGATTATTTGAAAGTTAGAAAATGGTTTTAAACAGCGGCAAATATATAAAAAAAAACAATAATGCCGCTAGAATAATAAACAGGTACGATCTTTAAATAGTCGCGAGTCGTGACGTGTAACCGGTATTTTGTTTTGTACCCTGACCCCGGCAAACTAGATTTATGGAAATTTTATAAATTAATAAAATATATTATTTTCAGTTTTTTTTTGTATTTAAACAATTGTGTGGAATAAAAAGAGAATATGTAGTGTTTTATAACTACTTTCACTTCAATTATTTAGTTTGTTTAAGTAGGCAGTGAGAAATGAACTCGCACCCATCATGTATGCTAGACAAATAATACGTTTTACAAGCATAGTGTTTTTAAATGTATTTTTTGTTAAATGAATTTATTTTTATATATCATGTGCGCTTATGAGTTTATGAGTTTGCAAAATAACGTTTTTTAAGTAAGGTCATCTAACATCGCCCTATATATAAAGACCTTATATACATATGTACATTTGTCTGTATGTATGTTCGTTAATGCTATAAACTTAAAGCAATTGTTAACTATATATATAATGCGGGATACAGCGTGAAACTAGAAAAAAAAATCTCAGCTACACGATACCGTGGGTAACTTACTGTAGTTACATGCATAAATATAAAATTGTAATTATCCATTAGCATTTACGATTTACAGCTATATAATTCATTTTTTTGTCACCACCAGTTTTGCTTTCACGCTCGACTGGGTGTTCGCGTTTAAAAGACATCAACGCGCTCGTTTTTACTTCTGTGTGAAAACTTACTTCGTTATAGACTAAAGGAAGAGTGTCGTTAGAAAGTGATGTTAATTTAACTGATTGAAGTGTCGTTTTATCATATTTTATTATGTTATTAATAATTTATGTTTAGATGTGATGAATATAGAATGTTTTCACTTTTTTCTTTTAAACGAACGATTTTTTATATGATTTTTGATGTCTAATAATATGTATTTATTACGTATAGAGGCCAGTTGTGGCGCACTGATTGTAGGTTCGATCCCCACTCGAGAAAATGAAATATTTATATTAATTTGTATTTTTATTTGTTCGCTCTGGTGTTGAGTTTCGCCACTCTATACGCAATGCCTCCAGAATTCCGCTTAAAGTGTGAAACAAAGAGTCTTAACACTAGGTTCTCTCTGCTTACCATGTTGCGGGATATAGTGTGAAGCTGATTTAATTTTTTTTACGTGTAGAAGTTTTTTTCGTTGCAAAATTAACTAATCAAAAAATCTTTCCGTTTTAAAATTTACCTTTTATAAAGTTAGAAAGATATTTCGAAAGTAATATTATTAAAAAGGTAGAATGGTATTATAGAGTGGCTCGTAATCTTTTCACATATACCACAGATTGTATTCTTATAATTTATTATAGTATTTATTATATACCTATTATGTACTTTACTCACATATCACTTTCCTCAATTCTTTTTGATATGATTTATTAACTAACAATTTTTCGATATTTTTTTTCGTACATTATTAAGTAGGCAGAGGGCACCTGGGAACCTTTTATTAAGACACTATGTTCCCATTAAGACTCGTCGTTCCCCGCCTCTGAGTTCTGGAGGTATTGAAACTAAATATAATCAAATACAGTAACCAGTGGAAGATCTTACTTACTATTTAATAATAACATTTTATTATGAAGTATATAAAAATATTTAAAAATGTCATAGCTAAGTAATATAGAATATTACGGACAAACAAAGTCTAGTAGCCTTACATTTATCAGACCATGAAAGAATCATGTTAGAAAAATATTTAATAATACAAGTTTGTGCTTATTTGTTCTATTTTAAAATATAATAAATTAATTTTAATTCACAGTTTTTTTGTCAAAAGAAATGATAGAGTACTTGAAGATCGATTATTCTTTTGCTTTTGTTAGATTTACGTCTAGCCTTTTGCAGTAAGTGAATGTCTAAATACCTACAAATACCTCTTCCTTTTCTAGTGTTATCAACTTCTTCATACAGCAGGGCCAAGATAAACTTATATCTCTCTCTGTCTCTTTTACCAATGATCTATCAATCATATTTTTGCCATTTTTTCATCTTTAATAAATCTGTCTCTCTCAAAAAAATGTCTAAACGTCTCGATTTCGACTATATGGTAGGGAACGGAAGGTATTAGTACTAGATTCTCTATTTATTCCGCTGTGCAAAACAAAATATTTTTTATACAAAATTTTACAAAAACTAAAAATCATTTAATTTTTTTTTAAATAATTGAATCAATCAAGAAATTGATTATTGTTAGTCATTTATTATTCTTACTAGTCGTCATACTATAAAGTTTATTTAACTTTCTTAAAACGAGCTATCATCGTTCATCCATTCGACATTGACCGCCGGAAGTCGATTCGTCTCGACGTGTCACTCAACGAGGGACTTCCGGTGACAATTCTTTCATAATGCTAACTGAAAATGAACTTTATTACTTTTAAAATTAAGTTAAATTTGCTTAAGCAGTTATTTTTGATTATTTTCTCTAAATTATTCTTGTATAGAAATGTAAATTATGCTATTCTTATATTTGATTGATATTTTCGTTTCTCAGTCCTTAGTTTTGAAGTACTGAGTAGGTTTGGTTTAAAATATTATGAATAAATATTAAACCTTATATCATTGAGATTAAGGCTTAAAGTGGCTTGGGATTTTTAACTGATTCGTTTAAGTATTACTAAGAATCTTACATCAAATACGGGAATTTCGATTCTATTACAATAGGTGCAAGGTTTAAAATATCTCATTCAATCAATATTTGACCCCAATCAATTGTATGTGGGTTACATTTTAGCTTTCGTCTAGATATTATTTGTCATTGACCTGTGTTTTAAATCAACGCAGATATTTACTATACGAGTATATTATATTTCCATTTTCTTCGCTCTGGTGTCGAGGTTAAGCGCGGCGTTGAGTTCTGCCACTCAACACGCAATGCCTCCAGAATTTGGCAGAAAGTGGGGAACGGAGTGTCTTAACACTAGGTTCCCTCTTTCTACCCTGCTGTATGCGGGATACAGCGTGCAGCTGATTTATTTATTAATAATAACTCTATAACAGTTTTTTTATGGAAGAATTATTTTAGGGATACAGCGTGAAACTGAGTATATTATATTTTGCTCGATCAGTGGATATGGCGGAGAGGGATTATCTTTGATAATAATATTCCAAATCGAATTCAAAAAAGTAGGCTTTTTTTTAGTTTGACCTTTAGGCTGTAGAAATGTAGGTAGCTATGTGTGCTAAATTTCGCAGGTGTCGTGTTTGCTGTTTTTTTCGTAAACCGAAAGTCATGGAGACGATCGTTTTTTATTTAATTGTCATCAAAATTAGTTCAGCAGTTTTTCAATATTTAAACACATTTAAAAATAGGTTAATTTAAAATAAAATGTCATACATGATTTAAATCTATGCTGTAAAATGATTTTCATACCTTACAATTTCATTAAAATATAAATTATGATTTTTATGACTATAATTTAAAGTGAAAAGGATGAGTAAGCTACGGTTGTGGGTTCGATTCGACTCAATAGAATGAATTATTTTAATTTCTTAACTCAAAAAACAAGATAAAGCGCTGTGTCCCGAAATTGGGCGAAAATTGGGAAAAGAAGTTTCCTTAACACTAGGTTTCCCCTGTCTACCATGCTGTGGACGGGATACAGTGGGAAGTTAAATAAATACTGTGAATTATTTTATAATAATAAAATGTATTCAATGTTCAAGAATAGAATTAAAAAATGGCAGAAAACAACTTGCATAATAATTTATTTTTATAAATTATAAAAAAGAAGGAAATAATGGATGTTTTTCGTTCGTTTCTATTAAAAAATATAATATTAAACTATTCCATAATCATAATATTGAATGTAAACACGTCTCTAAAAAATTACGTATAGAAAATTTTCCAGAAAATTACTCCGGTTAGTAATAAATGTGTTGCCGTCCCTCTCTAACGGTGTATGCGCGACAAGGACGCACGAACTGGTTTGGCACCTTGAACTCCACAACCGCTATTCGAGTAGGGTTGTTAGTTTAGCGATTATTTGCAAATTTATTATATTATACATTTTTTATTATTTTGTTTTTTTTTCTATATATTTCTTTATTTGCGAGATCGTCGTGGCAATGACTTATTTTTATACTTCCCGTTCAACACTCAATGCATGGATCTCAGTGCTGTATGCGAGAAGCGGTGTGGAATTAAAAATAGAAGTTGTTCTTTTTTTTCATATTATATTAATTTAAACAGTATATTTTATAGATTTATTATAATTGAGGCCAACCGTAACGCAGCGGCGCGAAGTGTGACTGTAAAACCGACTGGTTGTCGGTTCGATCCCCACTCGAGGAGATGAAATATTTACTTAAATTTATATTTCCATTTCTTCGCTCTGGTGTCGATGGAAAGCGCGGCGTTGGGTTCTGCCACTCAACACGCAATGCCTTCAGAATTCGGCAGAAAGTGGGGAACGGAGTGTCTTAACTAGGTTCCCTCTGAATACCCTGTTGTGTGCTGCATAACAGTTTTTTTATGGATGAAAGTTACACCCTCGACAAAAAGCATTTACTTTGTGTATCATGATTATAATATTCAATAATTATAATTTTTTTTTGCTCCTTTTACAAATTTAACATTAAATGTGAACCAACGACCAATACAATACCAACAAAATCCCATTTTCATATCAATATATGAATAATTACAGATTTCTGTTTCCACTTTCCATCCTTACGTATCATTATAATGCGATGTGCCTCATTAAAATTTAAATTGTTCAGCTTAAGCGTTAGATAAGATAAAATAATTGAAATATTTATGAATTCGTTATACAAAAAATGTATATTTCTTTCTGTCTTTCGTTTCGAATTTATTATATATATGAAACGAAAGTATTATTGAAGATTAACGCGATGATTTTGAGTTCGATTACCACTCAATTAATAAATTACTTAATTTTTTCATCTAAGACAAAGCGCGGCGTTGAATACTAACAAATACGCTGAATGTCTAGAAAATTGAGCGAACAGTAGGCAACATAGTGTCTTAAAACCTAACTGTTATATGCGGGCTGTATCCCGCGTGAAAGCTAAGAAAATAAAATATAAATCATGTAGATAGTTTCAAACCATTTGTTTGTCGCCAAATTATCTATCGATTTTTTTAAGTTCACAACTTTAAATGAGTGACTTAACACGTTATATCAATAACTTAAAAATTCAAGTGTTATAAAAGCAATCCTGTATAAACAAGTCTGAATGAATGAATGGGAATCAGAGGCAACCTAGTGTTAAGACACTTCCTTCTGTACCGCCCAATTTTTAAGACATTACGTGTTGGAAAGCGGAGCTCAACGACGCGCCTTCTCTTGTTACTGGAGCGAGTAAATGAAAATTCCCCTCAATACGAATAGAATCCAAATCCGTCACGTATACAGCCAAACACTTTGCTACACTACGACTGCTCCTTTTATGTAACATTTTTTTATTAATTTCCACATCAATTGAATTGAATGAGGCCAGTCGTGGCGCAGCGGCACGAAGTGTGACTATAAAACCGACTGGTTGTGGGTTCGATCCCCACTCGAGGAGATGAAATATTTACTTAAATTTATATTTCCATTTCTTCGCTCTGGTGTCGAGGTTAAGCGCGGCGTTGAGTTCTGCCACTCAACACGCAATGCTTCCAGAATTCGGCAGAAAGTGGGGAACGGAGTGTCTTAACAAGGTTCCCTCTCCCTACCCCGCTGTGTGCGGGATACAGCGTGAAGCTGATTTATTTCCACATCAATTTTTGTAGTAACTTCTAAATTAATCGTACATAAGTGTGAATAATGTATAATAAACCTTAGGTCATTTGATATCCGCTACATTTGTTACCCAACACACTAATAACTGGGGTGTTGGGTAACAATCTATAATGAAGCAGATCGTCTTGCAAGTTGCACGCGATCAGTGAAACTCCAGGAAGTTAGTTACGTTAACCGCTTTTGTAAAAGTTTTTTTTTATTTGAGGAAATTGTACAAAAATGTTTTATGTTTTTGCTATTTTGAGACTATTTATATTTAGTAGGTCTATCGTCACACAGCGGCACAGCGTTTAGACTGTAGTCGCGATGGTTGCGGATTCGTTTCCCTGGAGGAAGAATAATATTGGGTACCCTTTATCTACCTTGCTATATGCGGGACACAGCGTGATACTTGTAAGCCATAATCCATACATATTATAGATACTTTCCACCTAGTTTTAAATTCAAAACACTACTAGCTAGCGGAACCTAACGCCGTCGCCGCCTTAACTTTTAAATACATAAAAATAATTAAGTTTAATCAATCAGCCTTAAATTCATCAATACAAGTTAAAATAGCTCGCAGTCAGTAGATTCAATTATCGACTCGGCAGTATAAAGTTAACAGGAAGTGCTTCTGCTCTATTTGACATTTTGTTTTAAATTGTCCGTTGTTTTTCATTTTATGTTTTTGTATCGTTTAGCACGGTGGTAGTTATTTGGGGTAAAAAATATATACATGAGAATTTAATATATGTGATAAAATATATATATTTTTTATTTAATAGGGACTCGAACCCGCACATAATAACCGCATAATAAGAGAAGTACGGCGTAGAGCTCCGCCAGTGAAGATTAAATGTCTCGAATGTTGGATCGAACATGTCTAAGCAATAGGTTCCCTCTTCATACGCGGGAAAATGCGACAAGCTGCTTTTACAGTAGTAAATAAATTGTAAAGATTATTTATATTTATAGCTTCACGTTGTTTCCCGCACCTGGCAGGGTAAGCAGAAGAAACTGGGAACTGGGAACTTCCCCGAATAAGATTCGAAACCACAACCTGTCACGTTTAATGTCGCACGCGTGTGCCCCTGCGCCATGCAATGCCTAAAAAATAAAAAAAACGAATAGTTTCATAATATACAGTATCATAATTATGCCTTACTGTATACATTCATAAATCAATTATAAGTTCATACTTAAACATATCTATGTATGTATATCTAATGTATTACTTTAGGTAGCAGGTGTTTCATTTACATAGATGCTTCTATAAATAAGGATATAAGGGTTATTTAAAATATTCCATACTTTTACCTATGCCGTGTGATCCCGGCCTAGAATAGGATCATCCTGGTACTGGTCGTGTCGTAAGAGGCGACTAAAGTACGTGTGGTATTGTCAGCACGCATGGGCAGACTCGACCGGATCATTACCACCCTCGGCATTTAAAACCGGCGTTAAGTAGTGGCTTTATGCCACTGCGTTTCGCATCAGGTAATGCCGGGCTCCAGAGCCCAACGCACCTGTAGCTCCTCTGGTGTTGCACGGGGTCGTGGGCGGCGGTAATCACTTACCATCAGGTGACACGAACGCAAGTTTGCCTTGTCTTTTCCATCGTTTGACGACTACGAGTAGGAAAATATAACTGTATAGAACAATTCCCCCAATGATTGACAAACACACAGTCATCAAACTCATACATATTAACATAAGTATGTGAACTTGGCACATGATCCGAATGTACTATCTTATTTCGTATACATTGATCTGTAAGTACTTATGTTTTTGATTGCTCGTATTTTTTATTTTTTGTTGGGTTTTTCTGCTTATTAATATTAGGCAATTCGTGGTTTTTTTTACAATTTGATGATTTAACACTTGCGGGGAAAACCCGTAGTGCCTAAAGCTTAAGTTGGAAAAGAATGAAGTTTATCCACTAAAAAATTATATTTTCATATTTAACTACTATCCTTAGTATAAAAATAAAAAAAACATCTGTAGCAAGAATATTCTTAATTCAATTAGATAATTACAACTTAATACAACTTAACACAACTTAACACTTATGAATCAATAAGTTAAAATTTCAATAAAGTCAGTCCTACAGGAAGCTACCACCCGATCGTACAGCAGTTCGACTGAGAAGAGGCGACAAGAAAGTCAGTAGTTTTATTTCTCCAATATAATTTACAATAACTCTATGTGTATAATGTTTTACATTGAACACATAACCATCACGAATACAGATAGAAATTTCGCAACTGCGCCATAAGGTTGTTTCTCCTAAAACCAGCAATGTATTGCTAGTAAGGTAATTGTATAAACGAGGTCATTGACTTTCTCAACTTATCGTTGTGTATCGTATGAAATATTTTCAATCATATTATAAGGTGTTAAGATTATTTACATAATTATTTTATAAATTGTTTCAACCCTGACAAATAACGAGGTGGTTGCAGGTTCGATTCCCACTAGAAGGAATGTTTAAAATTGTTTTTAATTTATATATATTTTTTTACATTTCATATTTTATTTTTTACAAAAAACGTGAAAAACGGTACTTTCCGCTCACTTTTTGAGTCATTGCTTGCTGAATGGTGAAATTTAATACCGCGCTCCGCCTTGTCCAGATGAAATAGAGCAAGGAAATGGATTTATTAAATATTTCATTCCCCTAGTTGGGAATTGAACTCACAATCTTCGCACGTGCGTTTACCGTCAGACGCTGCGCCGCTGCACCACGACGGTCCTAATTCAACTTAATACGCCATATCAAATGAGCGGAAAGTAAAGAGCAGGGATGTATTCATAATCTTGATTCTCTTACCTTATTCAACTGCTTATTCTTTATATTCAACGTAAAACGATTAAATTAAAATTATTTTTTTCTTGTTGAGTTCCACCAATCAACACAAAATATCTCGAAAATTCTGTTTTAGACATAGAATGTCATAACACTAGATTCTCTGTGTCCACCCTGCTATGCGGGAAAAAACATGAAGCTATATTTTAAATTTTAGTATTAACCGAATTATGTTTCGTGTTGTTTTGAACTAAGTTGAAAGTTAATTTTCTCGTGTAAGGAAAACTTGTTGTATGTAATTATCTTAGTTTCAACTTTCAGGCGTCGCGTCGCGTCGCGTCGTGACACTTCCTTGTGGTACATATGCGCCTCTATGAGTATTTTTCTAGTTTCGTTTTATAATAATTTCTTAGGATTTCAACGATCGTTTTTATGATACTTCTATTTTATATCTTTTTTTAACTTCTACGCAGAAGCAGGTTTTATATCAGGCTTTCTCTTTTTTTACACGTTTTGTAGGCCTAACTGTAAATAAAACTAGTTTTATAGCAAAATATGTAACATCAAAATATTAAATACAATAAAACAAAAAAAGAAATGTCCTGGAAAAGAAACAAAATAGATTTATTAGAGATTATCAATTTTCCCAAACGTAACCCTGAACTAAACAAACATTAAAATTGGTTCAAAATCGATAACATAACTGTCATATCTATATAAATAATTTTTTTTCTTGGAAAATAGAAGACTTACAGCCGGTACCTACTTAAAGATTGCATGAGTTGAGGAATGAGTAAATAAAAAAATATTACAATCTCAACTTTCTACTAATTTCAGAGACATTATTGCGTAGATTAGCAGAATTTAACGCCGTTATTTATATTTAACATAATTTCACATACACAAAAAAACGGTGTTACGCTCCGATATGATCTTCGAACTAATTTAGTATTATTTCATATAAATAACGATGATATTTCCAAATAGAGAATTAATAAAAGCTTACATTGTTAAGAACCGCATTGAAAAGCATTATAAAAATTGAAGCCAGTCGTGGCGCAGCGGTACGAAGTGTGACTGTAAAACCGACTGGTTGTGGGTTCGATCGAGGAAATGAAATATTTACTTAAATTTATATTTCCATTTCTTCGCTCTGGTGTCGAGGCTAAGCGCGGCGTTGAGTTCTGCCAATCAACACGCAATGCCTCCAGAATTCGGCACTAAGTGGGGAACGGAGTGTCTTAACACTAGATTCCCTCTGCCTACCCTACTGTGTGCGGGATACAGCGTGAAGCTGATAAAGATAAAATTGCATTTTCATCACAAAGTGATAAACTAAAGTCACTTTCGCTGTAACGCAATTATTGTTATGAAAGTTGATAATGAAACGTACCGTACAGCACCGTACGTGATGGACGGTTGCAGGCGGTTAGTTCTAGATCTAGTTCTAGTTTTCCACCAACTATATTTTGCAATCGACAGCTTTACAATTGTTTATTCTATAGTTTTAATTGAATTGTTGTTATTCGTTTTTTTAATTGAGACACTCTGAATTCCATTCCTTCCCATTAAGACACTTGCGTTCCCCAAGCGCAATGGATATTATATTTTATCACTTAACAAGCTATTTTTCGAATTTGTTTAGAAAGCGGAGAACGCAGTGTCTTGACACTATAGTCTATATTGCTTCTACTCCTTACTCATGCCTGCTATATGCTAGAAAAATGCGTGAAATAAAAAAAAACAAACAATTAGATCGTAAATCTGCATTTACGGGAAATCGTTATAAACTATACATAAATGCAAAATAAACGCTATATGACCTTTAGGCTCTACCGCCTGCCGCATGGACGCGAGAGATATTGCGAACTCTCTTTGTTGTATTCTAATTCGTTTTACAATAGTTTGAATGGCTGGAGGTATTTTTTTATAGGCAAGTTCTATATGTTGTCGTGGTGTAGCTGCACAGCATCTGATTTTAAACGAGATGAGTGTCAGTTCGATTCCCTCTGGTAAAAAGAGAAAGTGAGGCGTTGAGTTACGCAACTCAACACGGAATGTCTCAAAAATTTGGCGGTGTACGACTCGAGCAAACGGTTCCCTTTGCCTACTCAGTTGTTCGAAATACGGAGAAAAACGTGTAGCTGAATATTTTCAAGTACCTAATTTAACTTTATAAGTCCAAAGCACTTGGCGATGCATTCAACGAGAATGTAGTGGGAATTTCCCTACGGCTTAGTCATACTTTAAAAGAATAATATGAGAGATGTCCTTGTGGTTTACTTGCGGAGTATTATTGCCGTAGATTCGAATCTATTTTTACTGCAACGACTTAGTAAGTCGTTTGATTGCGAAATATCTTCGATCAAAATAAAAATTGTAACAAAATAAAATCAGTACAAGAGCTGTTTGAGCTTTTCTTGGTATATCCCGTCATGCAATAAGCCAGAGGAAACTTATTGTTAAGACACTCCGTACTCCAAATTCTAAATATTGCATATTAAATGATTAATGGAAGTCAATTCGAAGAAATGAAAATCAGAATTTTAGTATCAATCGAACCCCCTACATTCACGTTTATATCGAAAGTCCTACTGCGACACCACAGGCACAAAATCGCTAAAATATAATAAAATTTATATGAAACAAAAGACTTATACATATTTACCTATATTATATTATAGCCAATCATCACTATTGGTATTTCCTAGGAAATTGTTGCGGTCATAATAAAATAATAATCTAACGTCATATTTCTGCGCTATAGGAAAACTAACTTACTTAATATGTTGAAATTAACTTCATAGCTTTCCTATTGAGTCTTAGCCCTTTTAGGTGTGGAAATAAGAACAGGTTCGATTCTGGTTTAGATAAAATTTTTAAAATATGTTGTGCCGCGGAATTTTTAATGCTCTGAATACCAATAATTTACTACGTTACTAAACAGCTCAATAACTGGTTTTGTTGTTCTATAAATAGTTGAACGACAATCTCTATATATAATAAAAGGATAGAAAAGTCAATTCTGTACATGAAAGATATAAAAAAAATAAAAATTAGGTCGGTTTATATGTCGATTATAGAACCTAAAAAACCACTCAACAGAATTCTTGTCTGTCTGTCTGTCTGTCTGTCTGTCTGTCTGTTTGTTTGTTCGTCAATCACGCAAAAACTACTGGACAGAAATTGATGAATTTTTGCATGGTATTAGCCTAAGTTCCCAAGGTACATTTTTTTTGGGTTTCATTCCGAATTTCATTATAGTTTTATTTAAAAAAAATAAAAACTTAAAAATGTAAATTACTTAAAATACCGATAACTACTGTATGAAATTAATTTATTTTTAGCATGGTAATAGTTCAAAACCTAATGCAACTTATAGAATTATTTTTATCATAGAGTACAAAGAAATTTTACCAGAAAAAATAACATAATTATATTTTTTTATAATAAAAATCGACTTCTTCAATTTCAATCGGATTTCATACTCTGAACTTAATCAAACTTTCACCAAACTACCCTTTATGTGTACCCTTTCTAATAAAAAAAGAATCATTAAAATCGGTTGAGTTGATATTGAGATATTAGTCCATTTGTCGCGCACATACATAATGTAAATTTGAGATTTATATGATTTTTTCATAGATACCATTATCGGAAATGAACTAAATTAAAATAGGACTATACGGGACGCACTAGCTTCCAAATAAAAAAAGAATCATCAAAATCGGTTCACACAGTCAAAAGTTCTGAGGTAACAAGGATAAAAAAATACAGTCGAATTGATGACCTCCTCTTTTAAGAAGTCGGTTAATAGAAATTTGACATCATTAAATTACGATTATTGTATTTAACCACAATTAAAAAGAAGAAAGTAAATTGAGGCCGTTCGTGGCACAGGGGCACAAAGCATAAACTGGTTGTGGGTTCTATTCCCACTTGAGGAAATTAAATATTTATTTAAATTTATATTTCCATTTCATCGCTCTGGTGTCGAGGCAAAGTGCGGCGTTGAGTTTCACTACTCAGCACGCAATTGTTTAGTTTACCATAATTATTATTTTAAACGTCAACGTTGGTGACATTAACAAAAATAATAAAGTAGGTATATTTTTCGGGACTAGCTCAAATGGCGATATCTGCAATAAAAAGTATAGTAATACTCCGACTTACGCTACCCCGTTTTACGCGAATTCGGAGATACAAGGTTTTTCATTTTGATTACCGCGCATCGGCTCTCTCGCTCTGCACACTCAGTTTTCAGTTTGCGACAGGTTTAAACATGTTCCGCGTGAAATTGTTTTACGTTTTACGCAGTGCGTTTTACTTATAATTTCTAATTATAACGTCTAAAAGAACGAAAAATGAGTCATTTGAGCATAACAAGAAAAAAAACACAAACAACAAAAACACTGTCTTTGGAGTGAAAACTAAATATAATTAAAGACTTTGAAGTAAAAATTAAAATTTGTGAATTGGAAAAAAAGAAAAATTTAACTCGGCAGGCAACATTGTTAGAATATATGAAGCCTTCCAGTTCAAAATAATTCCGGTTTAGGTTACTTTATTCATAACAATGTAATTTTTTTTATTATCCTACACTTTATTAAACATTTTTCTTCTAAATTATGTTTTTTTTTAAACTCTGGCCTGATTAAAGAAACTTTATATGCAAAGTTGAACACCGACTTACGCGAATTCGACTTACACGGCAATCGCTCGGTCCCACCTACCGCGTAAGTCTGGGGTATTACTGTATATGTATTTGGAAAGTAAATTCTGTTTGTGATTTCATAGTTTATAAATCTTTATATTGTGTTTAGATGACGCGCTGATGTCAATACATTTTAATCATTGGCGTTATATATATATAAAGTTGCATTCATTTACAGTAGATATATTTCTCAAGAGAACTTTCTCAAGACTTTATATATAAAAATACATTAAATAATCATGTTAAGGAAGTATCAAATATATTAATGTCATCTGTTAAAATAACGTGAAGCTGACTAAGCTTAATGCTATATTCAAAACAAATGAATTGTATGTAAATTTATTAATACGTTTCAAGTATGAAAAAAAAGCAATATAATTGCGTTTCTTCTCCTTTTTTTTCCAATATTTTATATTTCTATTATTTATATCAATATATCAGGGACGTAAATGCGGGAAAAGAGCCATGCCATCTTAGTACAAAGTAACCTCTAAAAAATGTATTTACGTGTTATAGTTAAAAAATAAAAATAATGTGTAATTCCTCTATAGAATATATTATTCTACATCTATACTTATAATAAATCTGTAGAAAAGACGTTTCTGTACATTGTAAATATTTAAAAAAAAAATTGCCAGGGTGTTAAAGGATAATTAACATAATCCATTTCCAACATTTTTGGAATTTTTGTCTGTTTGTCTGTTTGTCTGTATGTCTGTTTGTCTGTTTGTCTGTTTATGTGAACACGCATCACGTAAAAAGTACACAATAAATTTAAGCAATTTTTATACATAAAAATTACAAA
>JAATLQ010033164.1:0-16794 GCA_013421005.1 Heliconius erato x Heliconius himera | reverse complement strand
CTGATAGAAGAATTCAGCTGGGTTGGGCAGCGTTTGGCAAACTACGTCAAATCTTTTCGTCGCCTATTCCGCAATGTCTGAAGACAAAAGTCTTCAACCAATGCGTTCTGCCAGTCATGACCTACGGTGCCGAAACGTGGACACTAACAGCCGGTCTAGTCCACAAGTTTCAAGTCGCCCAACGTGCTATGGAGCGAGCTATGCTCGGAGTCTCTTTGAAAGATAAAATCAGAAATGAGATTATCCGGAAAAGAACCGGAGTTACCGACATCGCTCGCAGAATTAGCACGTTGAAATGGCAATGGGCTGGACACATCTGTCGAAGGACCGATGGCCGTTGGAGCAGACGAGTCCTTGAGTGGAGACCGCGGATCGGCAAGCGTAGCGTAGGGCGCCCTCCAGCTCGATGGACCGACGACCTGAAGAAGGTTGCTGGCTTCGACTGGATGCGGAAGGCGGAGGATCGGGAGCTCTGGCGCACCCTGGGGGAGGCCTATGTCCAGCAGTGGACCAAAATAGGCTGATTTGATTTCTACGAAGATCTAATATATTATTACTGAACCAATTTTCCAATATACAACGAAAATTGAGCTTTGTTTCTTATTTTATTATTTTTTCACATTTTCTAATTCACAATCGTATTTAGATTTTATAGTTTAATAAAAAAAAGGCGTGTAATCAATGAAAGCGGGAAAGTCCTGGGAGGCAACCAACTTAATCAAATCAAAAGTGATATCAATCAACCCCTGTATTTGTTATTTGTATAAAAATACACGGTCGACGCTTCCTGGTATTTTAAATTTTGAATGTTTTTGACTCGGCGACTGTTTCGTTGATTTATTCTCGCATAGATATTTACGCGACGTACGCACCTTGCTTTTTGTTGTTTTTACTAAAAGTGTAAAATAAATAACGATTTTATAGATGTTTCTTTCAAATGGAATGAGAGGATGTTTCGGTATAGTTATTTTATGTTTTAAGATTTTTTTTATATTTTAAAAATGGCTTCTGTGGTTTATATATGTTGAAGATAATATTTATTATCTTGTTGCTTGTTACGAAATTACAAAAATAACATATACTATCACCACTGACTATATCGGAGCTCTTTATATATCAATCTCAAGACACACCCACTACAATGAACTTATACAAAAATATATTAGTATATAATTATCTAAAGTATACATAATATTTACTCATCCACCGCCGTATACATACCGTAAACGCTGGTGATGAGGCAAGCCACGGCGTTGAGTTTCACAACTCTACACATCTTCTTCATCTCTATACATCATCTTGCTCCAGATTTTGCGCGAAAAATGAGGAAGGGAAGTGTTTTAATGGGAATAGACATTACGTTCCCTCTACGTACCCTACTGTGTGCGGGATATAGCGCGAAGCTATCGTATACGTACTTATGTACAATATCATTAATGTGTGTTGTGCATAAACCAACGTATAATTGCTTTGTATAATTAAAGTAAAGATTATATATTTGAATTAATTAATAAATGAAAATTTATCGATAAAAATGAAATTTTCAAATAATTCCTTCTTTGTTATATACATGTGATTATATCATCACAATTCAATGACAATAATTCAATTTAATTCAACAAAGTAATTTTTCATTAATTGTTTCCGTTTTCCAATTGTATGCGATTTCAATCGATATGACGTGTTTAGTGGGGAAATTCAACCCCTTTTTGCCAGAGCGAAGTTGTCTGAGCAAAGTGACAGTCGAACGTGACCTCTGTGCTATGACGGTTTCAAATACAAAATAGTTTTATATTATTACTTTTATTACTCCTATCAAGGTTCCCTCTACCTACCCTCTACTATATGCGTAATCAAGCGAAGCTATATATTTTTTATTACTCTTAAAACCAGGTGAGATACATCTCATAACAAACACAGTAAAACAAAATATATAGTAGTAAAACATAAAATATTACTGTACCAATTCTAGAATCGTTAGAAAAAAATTTCAGTAAATTCACTACAAACCACAGAATATCATTCGGAGATATGTAATCGCGGACCGGTGCGGTGGCCGCGATGGATCTCCAGAGATAGAGGCTTCCGTGTTCTAGATATACTACCAACTGACAACCATTTTGCTCCAACCGAGACTCGATCCTATGTCCTATACGATTAAGCTGAATATCTTACTATATAACTACTTTTAATATTGGATCGGGAGTCGTCGTATCGCAAAAACACCATGCATTATTATCGAAACCGTGTTTTGGTTCCGGTACGCAAGAGTTGATTCGTGTTGATTTGTGCAGAAATTCGAAATTTCGAATAACACAGAGATGGTGGCGTTCGTTGATTTCAATATTAATTTCAATAAAATAAAAATAAGTGAAGCGTAAGGGTTGATCGACTTCAAAACTTCAATAATTAGTAAGCCTTCAAAAATAATAACCGTTTATAAATGTATAGCGAAAATTATTATAAAAAATATATTATTAATATTAGAGCAGCTATTATTTTTTTAACGAAATTTGAATTGAATTTTTAATTCATACTTAGAACGAACGAACGAAGCGGGACTCGAACTCGCGCCTCCTGGAAACCGACCAGGTCGGTCCCGCTGCGTTCAAATTTTTATACGTTTTCCAAATAAGTATTTTTCTTTCCTAAGTGTGGAATAAAAATTTTAAAAATATTTAATACATTTTGTAATACTAGAATATCTTGGTATCCAATATTTTAAATACTTAAAAATAGTTTGCGGTAAGTCTAGACTACTCTCTGCTCGGGATCGCAGATAAAATTGTGTTGTATTTATATTATACTAAGCCTCGCGAAGCATCTTATCGTGAATTATTTTTTTATTTTAGTAAGTATTGTAATACTTAATAAATCATAATTTAAATATTTTGAGTTTTTATTTCATTTTAATCGCAAAAATTGTCGTATTTAATAGAAAGCTATTAGTTGTTTCATATTCACCTGAGTACGCGCGCATGGTAGACGTGATTTTTTTCGGGAATTTTCCAGAAACTCCCGAAAAAGTTATTCTGAGGCCAATCGTGGCCAGGAGCACAAAGTGTGACTGTACAATCGATTGGTTGTGGGTTCGATCCCCACTCGAGGAAATAAAATATTTATTTACATTTATATTTTCGTTTCGCGTTACGCGGCGTTGAGTTCCGCTTCTCAAGACGCAATGCCTCCAGAACTCGGTGGAAAGTGAAAACGGAGTGTACTGACACTAGGTTCTCTCTGCCTACCCTTCTGCGTGCGGGATACAGCGTGAATCTGTTTGGATTTTAATTTCGGAAAAGAAAGTCTCCTATATATTGTTTCATAACCTCCTCTATTAGACAGTGAAAGTTCCATAAGAATCGGTTTCACCTGTTCCGAAGATTAGTAAATAAAAATATTCAAGTAAAATTTAATGCTTCAATTTCATCCCGATTGAACACAGAACTCGGAACCCATATAGATCTCCCATTCTTTTATCGTTGAATTCGAGAACGATGCATTACTTGGCTCTTATTTCACATTTATTATGTTTTTAATGGGATTTATATTTGAAAATACACACGAATAATCGTTTTTTTAAACATATTATGAAATATAGTTTAACAAAATATAAAATCACTCTATTTTTTTACCAAAACCAATTTAAATTAAAACAGATTAATAGCATTTATAACCAATAGTTGAATTTTCAGTTAATTAAATTCTACTGTAACTATTATGTTTATTTATTTAAATTTTTCGTCGTTCTGCTTTGTGTTATAAATAATAATTTAATATCATTAATTCTCCTTTAGATCATCATGCACATTTTGATATATTATATATTAACATGTACATTAGACCTAGGTAAAGAGAATATTTGAATATGTCGTTTGTATCTATTTATGTATATAAATATATTTTGCTAAAAACTATTGTGATCAATGAGATTAAAACGTAATGTATATATATTATATTTTTTTAAAGTAGATAGGCGCAGGGGCTCATGTGTTTGACTATGTATATATATAAGATAAGTTGTGGATTCGATTCCCATTCGAGAAAATGAAGTATTTAATATTTTTATTTGCTTCGCTCTAATGTTGAGGCCCAGCGCGAGGTTGTGTTTTGCCACTCAACAAATAATGTCTAAATTGGGTATCGGAGTGTCTTAACACTAGGCTCCCTCTACCTACCCTCCTTTGTGCGGGATACAACGTGAAGCTAAAAAAATATACTATACGATTTAAACTATTTTTGAAATGATACATTATACTGTCAAAGTAGTGTATTGAAATACACAAGACACAAGTAAGTGTCAGAATGCAGTTCTTATTGTTATGAGTATATATGTATGGATGCCTTTTTGTATAGTATCTATTTATTCATAAAAGATTTAATACACAATTTATACTACAAGCAGTCTATAATAGATAAACAAAAATATTTAAGATAAGTTAATAATTTAGGTCAGAAAATTCAAATATTTACGTTATTATACATAAAAACTTATTTTCCAATTTCATCATACATCAATGAAAACATAATATACTTAGAAATGCTTTTTAAACTAAAAAAATATCAAACCACTTTTTTAAATAACACTTTAAAGCACCATACTTAAGCGTTTGAGCAAATTGAAAATAATATTAAAAAATTAAACGTATTTTTTAATATTAATTTCTCAATCGCGTCACTTTAAATTGTTATGTCTTGTGCAAGTTATATAATAGTTATAGGAGTTCAAATGCTTCGACATTCAAATTTTAAACTTAATTTTAGTATAAAAAATGTAATAGATATTTATAATAGAGGCCAGTAGTAGCGCAGCGGCACGAGGTGTGACTGTAAAACCGTCTGGTTGTGGGTTCGGTCGACACTCCAGGAGATGAAATATTTACTTAAATTTATATTTCCATTTCTTCGCTCTGGTGTCGAGGTTAAGCGCGGCGTTGAGTTCTGAGACTCAACACGCATTGCCTCCAAAATCCGGCGGAAAGTGGGGAACGGAGTGTCTTAACACTAGGTTCCCTCTTTCTGCCAAGGGGAGGCCCCCTGCTGTGTGCGGGATACAACGTGAAGCTGATTTGTTTACTGATTAATAGATATTTTTTTCCGTAAAAACAATAAAATAATAGTATATTGTGTTTTTAATAATTAATAATTACAAATTGAGTACCACATTTTTTTTGTAAAATTTAATGTTGACTCTAGAATTGATAGCATCTTATATATTATGCAGATTAAAAATATATAATGTAAAAATGGCTGGAAAATAGCGAGACGGACGGACTTCGTCTTTGTTCAAGTTTTTTAATTTAAACGAAATTCATTCGAGTATATAAATTTATTCGAGTAAATATAATTGTGCTTTACGTAATCAAAGCTTTTAAAGTAAGATATGCTTCTCTGATTTATTTTTATGTAAAAATAAATAATTATTGCTTTTTTTTTGAAATATAATATTACAATATTTAATTTTATCAAAATATAATACTAATAAAATAAAATAAATCAGCTTCACGCTGTATCCCGCACACAGCAGGATAGGCAGTGGATAGCAGGCAGTTAAACCTAGTGTTAAGACACACCGTTCCCCACTTCCCGTCAAGTTCTGGAGGCACTGCGTGTTGAGCGGCGGAACTGAACGCCGCGCTTGGTCTCCACACCATAGCGAAGACATTAAAATAAAAATATTTACAAATTATTATTAAAAATGTTGTGTTACGACGCTCTATTCTCCACTCTCCGTTCGAATGGATTTTGCGTATTGATTACACTTATTTTTTAGTAATTAATGTTTCTAAAAAAGGAGGAAGCAGTCACAAACGCTACGCTATCAATTTAAAAATACACACCACACCATACCTTCCAATATTAATTTATCATTATTTAATTGGTTCGTACAGTGTACCGATAACTAGCCTTTAGCGGGTTTTATTATAATGTACGTCATAAAAGAAGATACTACTCGATGATATTGTTACTGTATCCATAAATCAGTAGGTACTGCTTGTTAAGATGAACGAGATTTTCATGTGATGGAATCAATTTCTGCCTTTTATATAGATATCATTTATTATTTTTATTTTATCATAAAGAGATATTTGAGGCCAGTCGTGGCGCAGGGGTACAAAGTGTGATTGTAAATTATTGTAAATCGACTGGTTGTGGGTTCGATCCCCACTCGAGGAGATGAAATATTTATTAACATTTATATTTTTATTTTTGCGCTCTGGTGTCCAGGGGAAAGCGCGGCGTTGAGTTCTGCCACTCAATACGCAATGCCTCCAGAAATTATCGGAAAGTGGAGAACGGAACGTCTTTACACTAGGTTGCCTCTGCGTACCCTCCTATGTGCGGGATACAGCGTGAAGCTGATTTTTATAAAAATAAATTATATTTAATAATAATAATTTTAAATCACCTAACGCTTACTTTCATATTAGTTTAAAGCTCAATAATATAATCTGTACAACAATGCGGTAAGCTATTTAATACATAATAACATAATTGATATTAAAATAGAAAACAACACATATAATTGTTAATTATATACTTAATCGCTTTCATTTCGTTAATGTGAAATCATGATGTCGATTAAATTAAACTTTGCTTTCAATCTCAATTGAGTTAACTTATTATATGTAACAATGATTTTTTGTTTTTAATTTGTTTCAGTTTATTTGAAATTATAAAATAAATGATATATTATTTTGTTTGAGGCCATTCGTGGCGCAGGGGCACAAAGTGTGACCGTAAAATCTACTGGTTGTGGGTTCGATCCCCACTCAGAGGAGATGAAATATTTACTTAAATTTATATTTCCATTTCTTCGCTCTGGTGTCGAGGCAAAGCGCGGCCTTGAGTTCCGCCACTCAACACGCAATGCCTCCAGAGGTCACCCTTAAAAAAAAATAATGTAATGTAATTTTGATATGAACACTATAGATAGTTTTGAACTTCAATCGAACCGCATAGTACGTGTAACTTAGACCCGTATTTATAAATCCTTCTCAAGTCTAAGATGCCGTTTTCATTCTTAGATATATAATTTATAAATGAAAACGACATCTCAAGATCGATCTCAGACTTGAGAGCGGCTTATAAACACGGGCCTTAGAAATTACAAGCAATTTCATAAGATTTTTACTTCAAATCGTTATTATTTTAGATACCTACTCTTTTATCTTTAATGTAAATCTTTAAAATTACACCTCATATTAAAGCTAAAAATAATTATTATTTAAGCTTAGTATTACATTCGCTAACTTAATCTCTCCCCCGTGAGCTATATCGCTAACCAGAACGTAATGTGGTGTTAGACTTAATACGATACAGCAGTTTAAGTTTCTTCCTCAATAATAATATTATGGTTGAATTCTAAAAATGTTATATATAATATTTTGTTTATATTGTTGTTTTCTGCTAAATTTATGATTTTCTGTCATATATGCTGATAGAACTGAGGTGTATTTTAGTAAATTCGTTTACGTGGAATATATAAATTCAGCTTCACGCTGTATCCCGCACACAGCAGGATAGGCAGATTGAACCCAGGGTTAAGACACTCTGTTCCTCACTTTTTGCCGAATTCTGAAGGAATTGTGTGTTGAGTGGCAGAACTCAACTCCGCGCTTTGCCTCGACACCAGAGCGAAGAAATGAAAATATAAATTTAAGTAAATATTTCATCTCCTCGAGTGGGGATCGAGCCCACAACCAGTCGGTTTTACAGCCACACTTTGTACCGCTGAGTCACGATTGGCCTCACTACGTGGAGTAAAAATTTTAAATATAATTTAATACATACGTCCTTACAAATATACAATCATTGGAGGTTAGATCCATATACAACTATATGGATCTAACCTCCAATCATCGTGTTTAATGTCTAATACTATTCCACTATGCTACGACGGCCGTTTTTTAACTAGGTTCAGAAAACGAAACATAAAGATATATATGTATATTTTAAATTAAATATGTATATATAACATTAATATACACTCTCTCCAACTCTCAAAGTTAAAAATGAAACATACAAAAATTAAAATAATGTAGTACTTCTTTACGACTCGTGAACTTCAATGAAACGTCAATTAAAATTTGTGAATATATTCACGATGAATACAAGTTTCATTATGTAATTTTAATTATGGCATATGATGCTCTACATTATATTTATTTTTCTACTTATTTATATAGTTTGGCAAGAGAGAATGCTATTTATTAAATATTTTAACATTTTTTAAGTATTATTCCACATTAGGAAAGAAAAATACTTATTTAGAAAACGTATAAACATTTGAACGTAGCGGGACTCGAACCCGCGCCTCCTGGAGACTGACCAGGGACCTTCTGGGTAGCGGAAATTTGTAAAAAAGTTAAAATACATTTTTTTTATAATTAGCTTCACGCTATCCCGCACATAGTAGAGTAGGCAGAGAGAACTTCGTATTAAGACACTCTGTTCCCCACTTTCCGTCGAATTCTGGAGGTATTGCGTGTTAAGTGGCGGAACTCATCGCCGCGCTTTGCCTCCATAACATAGCGAAGAAATGAAAATATAAATTTAAACAAATGTTGCATTTCCTCGAATGGGGATCGAATACACAACCAGTCGCATTTACAGTCACACTTTGTGCTCCTGCGCCACGACTTACCCTTGGGCCTTATACATATATTATACTTCGATAATAAAGATTTTGTATAGTCATGCTGCCACAGTTGTGACGAGGCTATGGCAAGCGTGCTACTATAAGTGCCACAGGTTGTAGGTTGATTCCAAGTGAAGAAGAAATTAAATAATTTATATTATACATTCCTGTATCCGCCGCTGTTACCAGGATACCGTTTTTGATTTGTTTCTCTAATTTATTTGTCTATGTCGTCTAAAGTTGATCGGTTATATTGAAAATCATTGAAAAGAATTTCATATTTTGTTTGTTTTCGCTCTTTGTAACATCTTTTACCTTTAGGCATTCCACTTTTTCTTTCATAGTGATCTTCTTTTATTGTTTATTTATTATTATTGAAAGAAAGTCCTCTCCTCACTGGATATATCAATTATAGATCACTCTTTATATCACTTTATTAATACTTTGAACTTAGAGCTATCACTTAAAACACCTAATACTTTTAACTATCACTTAAATAACTTTTGCTTAGAGCTTGTTGAGTGTATTTCAACGTTAAAAAGACTGCCTTCAATTCTGCTTTTATGGTGTTTTTGTAGTACAACATCCCTCCAAAAATGAAGCTTACCGGAAGTATCTTACATTCAAAATTCTCAACCAAAATAGTTTCAGTAGATCATAAATTAACTATATAAACAATATTTATTTTTAAATATCAGCTCTATCATTAGTTAAAGTATTTCAGTAAATTTATAATCTCATAAGGCAAAGCGCGGCATTCAGACCTGCCACTCAACACGTAATGCTTCCAGAATTCGGCAGAAAATAGAGAACGGAGTGTCTTAATACTAGGTTCCCTTTGCCTACCCTGCTGTATACGGGATACAGCGTGAAGCTGATTAAATTATTATACACTCATAACAATATCATATAGCAACTTCCTATAATAACTGAATCACTAATCAAATATTTAATGGAACTCAAATTACTAATTCATATTAACAATATTTATTTTAAATTACAACACATACATATATATTAACAAAAGTATTTCTTTTATAATTTTCACTCAATACACAATACACTACACCTTTAACTTTAACTCAATACACAATTTTATTTCGTTTCATTCTCTTTTACTATAAAGTCATATTTAATACTACCGCTAACACTATATACTCGTACGTAGCAACCATATCATCTGCAAAAGAGGTCACTTTATGCAGTCATATATCTTAGTTGTTGTGTTCCTAACAGCTGGGCTTCTAAAGTTACTAAACTTAAAATAACTTTTAGAGACCAGTCGTGGCACACGGACACAAACATGCGACTGCAAACGCGCAAGGTTCGATTCCCACTCGGGGAAATGAAGTTTTTTGTATTTTAACGCCCAATATTAATAACCTATCTCCGACGTCAATCTTCGATTGTCTTAATGCTACATACGGGATATACAGGGTAGGCCTGACTTTCTGCCGAGTTCTGGAGACATTGCGTGTTGAGAGGCAAAACTCAATACCGCGTTTTGCTCGATACCAGAGCGAAGAAATGGATATATAAATTTAAATAAATATTTCATCACTTCGAGTGGTGATCGAACCCACAACCAGTCGGTTTTACAGTCACACTTTGTATGCCTGTGCCACGACTGGCCTCATAAGTGACACACATCGCAATAAACACGCTTTTTGCCTCGGCATTCATCCAACACGGCAATACAACAGGTAGTTGCTAGCAATCAAAGTTGTATAGCTAATATGAGTCATTTCAGACTCATATAAAAGAAATGCATCTATTAACCGCGTTGTCGGGTAAATATTGCATAATAACTTTTTATATGCTTTGATTGCATTTATAAAAATAAAACTAAACTACTGCAAATATTTGTTCGTTAAATTCCATTTGCTTGCTTAAATAAGAGTATTTTTTAATAATTGCTATAGTAATAACTGTTAGGGGTGAATAAATACAACGCAGATCGTTTTATTTCACATAAATATTATGAATTATACTGCAATTTGTTCTGAGGTTAATTTCAGTTAATTTTATTGTGATTGAGAGTTTTTACTGGTGGAATATCCTATATACATTTTCGCTTCTTCTATCAACCTAATTCTTTTTACTGTTATGTTATACTGGCGACTTCAACTCAAAATCCAATCAAAATCCAATCAACTATATCCCGCACGCAGCAGGGTAAGCAGAGGGAACCTAGTGTTAAGACACTCCGTTCCGCACTTTCCGCCGAGTTCTGGAGGTATTGCGTGTTGAGTGTCGGAACTCAGCGCCGCGCTTAGACTCGAAGTGAAAATATAATATAAATAAATGTTTCACTTCCTCGAGTGAGGATTGAACCCACGACCAGTCGATTCTATATATATAAATATATGGTAGTTTATGTTTTACTCATTTATTTATAAGCTACATCATTATAATTCATTTAGTACTTTTTGCGTGAATGTGGAAAAAACATCCATCCTCACAATTTTTCACATTTATAATATTGTTTTAATTAGTAGAATATATAAGGGAAAGGGATCGTTTTATACAGTTTTAAGATTTGTATGCACGCACATGATGCTTGTGAGTTCAAATTCTACTTGAGGATTCCTCCAAAATATGTAATATATTTATTTCTCTTATTAAAGAGTTGATAAAAAGAAAAGAAGAAAAAAGTAATCCTGGTATGAATTGAATTCTGGTCTGTTCTACACGATCGCTTAACATTCTTTATTGAGCTCATTACACGACAACGTTATCTAAACCCAAAAAACTAACAAACTAATAAAATAAAGAATAATATATACAATTGTTCCAGTTTCGACGTCCGCGGGCGATCTTTCAACAAGGCGTTGCAGTGGTCTGACCCGAATGTGTTCGGCCCGCGCGCGTACTTCGCCACCGTGGCCCGCCCCGCTTCCCTGACACTTGACACGGTTCAGCTGGACGACGAAGGCGTGTACCGGTGTAGAGTTGACTTCAAGAACTCGCCGACACGCAACTTTCAAATACGTATGTCTGTTATTGGTGAGTGTTTATGTTATATATTACTATTTTTTAAATATTTTTTAGGGTTCCGTATCTTTTAAGGAAAAAAGGAACCCTTATAAGATCATTTTGTTGTCGATCTGTCTGTCTGTCTATAATTCGTCTTAATCTCAGGAATGGTTAGAAATGTCGAGTTGAAATTCAAACTATATTCTCAGATCTATGGCCCCATGATTTCCTGGAAATGTCATATTTCTACATTTACTATAATATATTATTAAAGTATATGGCCGTTTATAATGCAAAATACGCTTATTTCAACACTATAAAGGAAATCAAAATTTATAGGGTTCTTCCGAACCTTAACTTCGAATTATGAAATTTCATCTACGGGTAGTAATAGTTAAGGAAAAAATCTGATAAATATAGATTGTATATAAATCTTAAAAATAATAGTCTTAAAAAGTACTCTGGCTCAGCTGAGCTTGAATTTCAGAAAAAACTTGAGACCTCCAATTTTTATACGGAACCCACGGTTTCGGTATCCGACTCGGGCTTGTCAGGGTTTTTTTATTTTGATGCCGTCAGTGTTACTTTAATCGCGACTGGTATAACTTGGAGAAATCCAAGTTAAAAAACTTAACAATTTTTTCTTTTCATAAGAGAACAAAGCATGGCGTTAAGTTCCGCCACGTAACTCACAATGTCTCGAAAATTGAGCAAACAGTGGAGAATGGAGTGTCTCAATACTAGATTTCTTCTGCTTACCATGCTATATGCGCAAATAAAGAGTGTGTAGTTGCCTTTTTATCTTCGCCTATCTCCCACGTACACGCACGCACAAAATATCACTTATGTCTTCAAATTCCGTCCATTTTACTAGAAATATTGTAATTGAGTGCTGAAAAATACTTTAAAATAATTTAAATATAAGCACCCAGTGAAAATCAAACCTGTAATAACAATTATACATTCAAGTAAGATATTTATCTCAACTATGCTACTTAAAAGCCCACTAATAAACAATATACTAACAAATTAAAATAATATAATAATAATACAATACACATTTTCCTAAATACTTTTACATTTCTTAAGGCTTCGACAAAAAAAATCTAATTTAAACCATCCATTTTCGAAATCGGTTCAAAATGAAAATGAAACGTCGAAGTCAATTTCGAAATAGTAACGTAACTATTATATTAGGTTTATTGTTACTATCGGTGAATTTTATTACTTAATGGCACACGCAAGACTTTTATATACTTAGAACTTTATTTCCTTTTCTATGATTAGATTGGGGTCCTTTACGGCCAAAAATATAAAATTATACATAAAAATGTCGAATATATTAATTTTAATGTTACTTTGATAGAATTTAGTTTATGATTTTACTTATATATATTTTTTAATTTGATTATATATCAAATTGTATGGAAAAACATAAAGCGTTTTGAATAGTTACAAAAATTATAATATCGTCAGCTTAGAATATAAACCTGTTAAAACCGTTTTTTTTTTATTTTTCGTGTACAGTTTCATCTAAATTCGTTCCCTAGTTTTCGTATAAAAGTGGAACAAGCATCCATTCTCATAAACTTCCACATTATAATATTAGTAGGATTAGTAGGATATGTTCATGTTTTAAAACCCGTTTTTGTGTCTCTCTCGGTAATTTGCTTAACAGGCTGTTGGCAGGTTTACACTCTAAACCGACGATATTGTAGTAACAAAGTTACGGTAGCTCTTACAAAGCCAGCCGAACGAGAGCATACGCGATACGGTATTCTCTAACTACACGGTATATATACTATACGGTACTATACGGTATATATACTATACGGTATATATTCTTACTTAGAGGAAGTTATCATTGAAAAAATCCAAGTAAAATGAATTGTTGTTAATTTTATTGTTAAATGTTTTAAGGATTATATTACCAAGCCATCGTGGAACGGTAGGTTATGTCTGGTTTTGGGTTGGCACTCTCTGTATAAATAAAGTAGGCGTTAAGTTTCGCTTCGCAAAATTCGGATTCGTCGTAAAGTCCACTTTCCGAGCAAAATGTCTTAAAACTAGGTTCACCTTCTCTACTTCGGTATCTAAAATTTATCTTTAATGATAAATCAAATTCGAAAAGTGAAATATTTGTTTACATTTATATTTTCATTTCTTCGCTCTGGTGTCGAAGCAAAGCGCCACGTTGAGTTCCGCCACTCAGCACACAATGCCTCCAGAATTCGGCGGAAAGTGGGGAACGGAGTGTCTTAACACGAGGTTCCCTTTGCCTACCCTGCTGTGTGCGGGATACAGCGTGAAGCTGATTTATATGAATACCTCATCATTATAAACTAGTACATAGTAAAAGGCACATAACAATTATATAATCTGTGAACAATATCAACTTGACTAAACACACATTTAGATGTTCGGCATTTTCTGTGTACGAGCATTTCACCCACAACATTAGCCTACCCTCGCCCAGATAACACGAATACATATTAAATGTACCGTAAAGGGTCGACCGATAAAAAAAAGGTCACTAAGCGTACAAAATCATTATAATTTAACATCTCATAATTGCTATTTTTATATGAAGAATTCTCATATAACTTACCCAGAAACGACCCTCAGAACTACCCGACAGAACTAGAATGGAATGGGAATAGCACCAGATGCTCACATTCCCACAGAAAAACTTTAACCGAACGTTCCGCCCTATGTTGAGAATTTATAGGGGAGCCTTATCTAAAAAGGCAGCTTTTCAGGTTTTCTCCGAGCGAGCGATGCAAAACAAAGCTTTGTAAGACCTCCTTTGAATTTCGGCAAGGAAAATGAGAGGTTACACACGACCGTAGCTCCGTCAAAGAAGCCTCAGAATACTCTTATTACAATAATGTACAGCGATATCACGTTTGGAGAGATCCAGCCGGGATGCGAGCTAATTTAGAAATTCGCTTCGACTAACAGAATTATCAAGATTGTTGAAATTCAAGTCAAGAGTTCTAAACGCTCTAACGTTTAGAAGTGAGAACGTGAAAATGTTATTTTAATATTATTTACTGTTATATTATTGTTATAGCTATTTATTTATTATAATTTATATTTCCATTTCTTCGCTCTGGTGTCGAGGTAAAGCGCGGCGTTGAGTTCCGCCACTCAACACGCAATGCCTCCAGAATTCGGCAGAAAGTGGGGAACTGAGTGTCTTAACATTGGGTTCCCCCTGCCTACCCTGTTGTCTTCGGGATACAGCGTGAAGCTGATTTATTTTTATTTATTTATTATAATTAAAGCCGAAGTTGTCATGGCACAGGGACACAAGCGAGCGACTGTAAAAGCGACAGGTTGTGGGTTCGATTCTCACGCGTGGGAATGAAATATTTAATATTTACATATCTTCGTTAAGGCAACCAAGTTTAGTGCTGCGTTGAGTTCCGCCACTCAATATGCAATGCCTCAAAAAGTTCTGCGGAAAATGCGGAACGGTAGTATCTGAATGTGGAATGACGCGTCTTAACACTAGGTTACCCTCATATACTTTGATGCTGCTATGAAAATTATAAAATATAAAGACAAAACACACGTTTTACTATATTTAGGAAACCTTTCAAACAATTTCTTAATTTTTAATGGATTTTACGCTAAGCCGTAAATTAAGATACATATTTCAGTAAGAAGGCCTATTTAAAATTTTATATCCCTTTATTAAAATGGGCTTGGAAAATTAGTTTAAAGAGCTTAAAACTTTTTAACTTTTCTAATTAGGAGAGGCCAATTTGATGTCAATATATAAGTACTTTAGAATTGTTGATCAAGTTTAGATTATATGTATATTTAATTACTCAGTAATTATGGTAAATCGTATATATGTACATATGTAATAACAAAGTCTGATTTATTATATTATCTTTTACTGATATAATTTGAGGCCAGTCGTTGCGCTGGGGCACAAAGTGTGACTGTAAAACCGACTGGTTGTGGTTTCGATCCCCACTCGAGGAGATGAAATATTTACTTAAATTTATATTTCCATTTCTGCGCTCTGCTGTCGAGGCAAAGCGCGGAATTGAGGACCGCCACTCAATACGCAATGCCTCCAGAACTCGACGGAAAGTGGGCAACGGAGTGTCTTAACACTAGGTTCCCTCTGCCTACTCTGCTGTGTGCGGGATACAGCGTCAAGCTGATTTTATTTATTTATTTTGATATGATTATATTTTATATTCATAAAAATATCACAAATGTTACTATAATTTAGCTACAAATTCTAAGGATCTCGCAAAATAATACAAAAAAAAACGTCTAGAAGGCAACTTTCTACAAAGTACGCAGTAAGCCTTTAAGCCTTATCAAAGAAAGTATCTATTTAGATCTTCTTAGAAATATATAGTTTTTTGATATAAAATTACATTGCCTTGCCAGTACATTTCTTATTGAAATACCAAATAAAAATATAAAATAACATAAATAAATCAGCTTCACGCTGTATCCCGCACACAGCAGGGTAGGCAGAGGGAACCTAGTGTTAAGACAATCCGTTCCCCACTTTCTGCCGAATTCTGGAGGCGTTGCGGGTTGAGTGGCAGAACTCAACGCCGCACTTAGCCTCGACACCACAGCGAAGAAATGGAAATATAAATTTAAGTAAATATTTCATCTCCTCGAGTGGGGATCGAACCCACAACCAGTCGGTTTTAGAGTCATACTTCGTACCGCTGCGCTACGACTGGCCTCGAATAAATATGTTTATTTTATATATATTTAATTTGACATGGGAGAGTAATTCAATTGGACCGAGTAAAAAACGGAACTCTTATTACGTCACATCCGTCCATCTGTCGGGATCTGTCTGGAATACGCTTCAAAGTAGTCGTCAATGTGTAATCTTCCCACTCATATTTCAATTGGAAAAAGGAAAAAAAAATATCTAATAATATTATATACTATTGTTAGAAATCGGAAGCGGGTAACGTTTTTAAAGAAACACGTTAAAAACACACATCGTCTATATGATTCTAAACTATTTTGAAAGACATACTATGAAATTGCAATAAGTGATATGTATCACCTACTAACAATACTTCACACTAGTTTCCTTCCAATAAGGGCCGTCACTTACAAGCAAGTGGCCCCCGATTGACACAATTCCGCTGCTTTTATAGTTATTTTCCACCTAAATCTACCCT
>JAATLQ010033163.1:0-16793 GCA_013421005.1 Heliconius erato x Heliconius himera | reverse complement strand
CTGTCAAGAGTATTTTGTACAAGATCGCTTAAAGGTTAGATACCTCAATGTTCAAGTCTATATTCCCTTAGAGCACAAAAAAATCTATCTTCTAAATCATCGCAATCAAATGACGATAAACTATGAGGGTTTATGCATCCCGTTGATACACAATTACGAAATTTGTTAAGAAGTTAAAACTTACGGCACGTATAAAGGAAAATTCCAAAATTATTTTTCAAAAATTGACAACTTTTTGTGTTTGTGTCACAGAAAAAAACTATTAGGTACAAATTTTAATCTGTACTTAATTTGATACAAAATGACAACTTTAATAAGTTATTCTTTTGGTGTATCTCCATTCTTGAAACTGGTACGAAACTCTCGGGTCATGAGTACGACTTGAACTTGACCGAAAATATTGATTATTTCATAGATTATATAAAAATGCCTAATAACTTGCTTTCTATGTATATTATGTATACCAATTATATATTTACGTAAAATATGTGATTAATTTAAAAACTGTACAGGAGCATATATATATAAGTTATTTTACAAAGAATATAGTGAATACTTATCCAAATAAATAAATTAATAATTAAGGCTGTTTGTAATATCTCTATTTCTTAAATGAATAATCATCTAATTCAAGCGGGCAAAGCCGCGGGCAGGCCGCTAGTGTATAATAAAAATGTATAATCGCGGAAAAGAAAGATTCTTTGTCTTTATTGTATTAGAATATATGTATATATAGCTAATTGAAATAATTATGCCTTTATGGTTTACATAAGTAAGTAAATTTTGTTTAGATTTCAAAGCATGTTGAATAAACGTCTTAAATGTGTAATTAAAGCGTATCCTAGTATTGTATTAGCTGAGCTATACTATAAAGTAATATAGCAAGCCTATGGTTAGAATTACTCGTTTCCATTAAGACACTTCCCTTCCTCACTTTCAGTTGAATTCTGTATGTATTGTGTACGTATATTCGCGTTGAGTGGCGAAACTCAACGAAATACAAATGTTCAATATTTAATTTCCTCGACTAGGAATCGAATCTACAACCTATCGTGCTTTTAGTCTCATCACTTTTATATCCCTGCACCACGACTGGCCTTACAATATGTATGTATTGTATGTGGACATCGTAATACTCTGTAGATCGCACTTGAAAAAAAATGTATCAAATAATTCCTCTTTTTCTCTCAATCGCGGCGTTGGGTACCGCCAGCCAATACTCAACATCTTTTATCTGATCTTATAAAATATTTGATTATATATTCTATCTGGACATCTTATAAAGTCATTATTTTTACAAAACCATCAAAAGTGAGAACACCTCAAGAAAATGGCGAAAGTTGAGTAACGAAGTATCTTAATGGATAAAAAATTGTCCTAAAACTAGGTTCCCAGGTTTTATCTATTTTGATATGTGCGGAACACAATGTGATACCTTCACTTCTTCATTATATATCTAATATATAGCTCACAAAACAGCGGCAGTCTAAAATACTGACGCAGCTTATACGATTAATATTCGTCAAGTATGCTTGCGTTGCGTTATAATTCATGATATTACTTATTTATTTCCCTGCTCTGGTAGACGAAAATGAGGAACGCAAATGTCTTAATGGTAACGGAGTGTCTTAACACTAGGTTCCCAAGTTCCGTGCTCCTATCTTGCTATGGGATAAAGCTATATTATTGAACTATAAAAGTAAAAAATATAATTAATATGTTAAGCCTAATACCATTTCATTTCAAAAACTATTCTTGATAGTACTTATCCATTTCAAACAAAATATCGTATGAAACTAATAAGTTATTAGAAACCCACATCACTCATGTGTCGTTTTCATATACGCTTTTACCAAAAATCTACTATTGTAGAGCAAATGCCAATTATTTTTCTATACTTCACGAAACCTCCTCGTATAACCGGATAGACAGAATGTTCTTTGATTAGTATTATGACTCTTCTATCTTGCCTAAGTGATTTTTTTTTGTGGTCTTAAGAAAATGCATTACTGTCCAGTCTGATATCCCAAGGTTTATATCTTGGTTTTTTATTCAAAAGCATATTGAACGGAGAGTTATACCTTATATATCCTCTGCGCCTTGGGCATGCGTGTACACCGGCACATTTGGCCAAGATCAGGGTCAGGGACCACTCATTGTGCGAGTGTGGCCTGGACGAAGGTTCTCTTTCCCATATCCTGTTTTCCTGTCCTAATTTAACTCGTCCCATGTATGATATCTTCCACTTCCTTTTAATGTTCAGTGTTTGTGTTTAGTCGTCTTTGTAATTTTTTTTGTAAATATATTAGATATAACGGAATTAAACTTTGAACTAACCTTATTATTAAGTAGATTATACTAACCCAATGTTTATCTAAATTAATTATATCTATATTGTGTTGTAGTTTTCTTTACAGGTGGTGACATAACTAAAAATATCTTCTATTTAAAAAAAACCGTTGATCTAGTCTCTTAAGTTTTATCTTGTCTATATTTGACTGATCAATCTCCATTGCCTTCTTCATTCTACGTGACATTGGCGAAGTAAACTGTGCTCTACTTACCAGTACGCCCAGAAACCATAAAATAAACAATCAATCAATCAATTAATCAATCAAAATGCATTACGTGGACGTGGATAGTTAATTGTAGGTTCGAGTTGTATTATTTTTCATTTCTCCACTCTAATAAAAGCGGCGTTGAGTTCCGCCAATTAATACTTAACATGAAATGTCTAGACACAAAATCTCTGTTATACTGGAAAAACCTTCAAATTGAACAAACAGTATAAATTCAATAATTTACACCAAAAAATATGGACTATGACTATGTTATTATTAACAATCAAAATTTTAAATAATAAAATATAGTTCAATAACCAAAAAATACACGGTAAATTCATTCTCAATCGTTCCATTTAATAAAGTTTATATAAAAAATATTTACATTTACTGCGCAGCGTTGAAACAGCGTCTGACTGTGACGGCGACAATTACGGGTTCGAGTCCTACGGAGGGTATGAATCATTTTCATTGCCTTCTATTATAAAAAATAAGAGATAGCATTGGATTTCACCACCAATACGTAATGTTCTGAAAATTGGTTGAAAAGTGAGAGAAACAGAGTGTCTTAACACTAGGTTCTATCTCTCACCCTACTTAATACCATATAAAACTCACGTAGCAACCCAAATTCTGTAATAAGCAAAAAACCCGTGAGGACCCAAACGTATACTTAAGACATAGAAAAACGGGCGTGATAACAAAATTGCCCGATACATTATACAGATAGCACAATGTTTTCAGAGTTAAAGAAAATAAATTGTAAGCTTATTTAGAAGTTTCTTTTATTTCTGTACATTTTATTATTTTTTCAGCTTTACGCTGTATCCTGTACATCAGGCAGTACGAAACTGGGAACCTAGAATTAAGACACTCCGTTCCCATTAAGACAATTTCGTTCCCCTCTTTCCGACGAATAGAATTTTTAATTTCTCTAATATATTTACAGTCCAATTCTAGATCGTATTTTCCAAAGTTCCCTCCAAGCCGTATTTCCCTCGATATTTTACCTCGAGCTCGCGAGATTCGAGCTGTTCTTTGCGATAATCGAATCCCTTTTGTTTGTAAGTAAACAAAAAATGCTTCTACTTAATTACAGTATACTTTGCAATTTAAACGTCTCTATTAATTTTATAACTTAAAATATATTTTATTTTCTGCATGTGATAGTATTTTTTTTGTATAGGTTGTTTTCTACGCAGACATTGGCTGTTGAATGGCGGAACTCAACGCTTCGCTTTGTCTTGTTACCAGAGCGTAGAAATTAAAGAAATAAAAAAAAACCCACAAGGTAGAATTGAACGCACACTGTCACTTTTACAGTTAGATTGTTCTATTATATTTTTTAATATTATCTTAAATCATCATAATAATCCTAACTACAACAAGCAAATATATTATTTTTAATAATTTTATGTAAAAAATATGTATGAATCGGCCTTGTTTCATCTACTATTTATAGAAACCTATTTCAGAGAATATATAAAAAAAAATTCAATCACAGTGGGATTTCGTTACATTCAACCAATTTCTTTTGATGTTGAAAAACTCAATTTCTAGCAAAATATTTCTTAGAAGGAAACTCACGCGAGTTCCTTGATGTTAAGTCTTGCAGATGTAAAGTTATTAAACAGTGTTTTTAGTTTGGTACAATGCCGTTTAAATTTTGTTCCACTCAATATTGTGATACCAAGATTTATCTTGGTTAGCGCGGCGCGCTTTAGCGCGGCGTTAAGTTGCGCCATTCAACAGGCATGTTTTGAGAATTTGACGGAAAGTTAAGAACGGAATGGCTTAACACTAAAGACTTGACACAGAAGTGCTGCATATATAGCTGTATGCGGGATATATATTGACAATAATCGAAACATTTCGTGATGAGTAGCATAAGCAGGGTAGGCAGAGGGAATCTGAGAACCTAGAGTTAAAATATTCCGTTCTTATTATAAAACTTTCATTCCCCACTTTCCGCCGAAATCGAATGGCATTGTGTGTTGAATGGCGGAACACAACGCCGCGTCCTGCCTGGTTTCCAGAGCGAGAAAATGAATGAATATTAAATATTTCACCACGTCGAGTGGTAATCGAACCCTCAATCTGTCGTATTACAATTGCAACCATAATTCCCTGCTCTATGTCTGAAAAAATAAATTAAAAAATAATATTCTCCCTTGTAGCAATCGCCACAGTGCCACACTTTTGATTTGCCTATTACAATCTATGATCACTGCACAAAGTAAACTACCAATCTAATCTCAAAAATAAATCTAACATAAAAAATACTTCAAACACGCATTGATAGGCTTCATTAAGAATATAAAACGCTTCCTTTGTTCCTCCTAAACATATCTACGGAAGGAAAATTTCCTTAGGCATTCTGCTGAAAGAATTCGATAAATTTCAAAGACCCCTCGTCGTAAAGCCCGGTTTCCACCGCGTAACAGAAGCGAGCGGGTAAAACTTAAGTGGAAAGGACTCTTTTTCCCAACTGCTAAGGAAGGGTTATGTTTTTCGCGCGTATCTTGTATGTATGTAATATTCTTTATTACCTCATATCTCCAGAACCGCTGAACGGATTTACATAATTGAGGTATCGTTAGATTCGTATTAGCAGCCCAATCACGGCGGCTGTGGGATGCCATTGGACTTAGTTTTTAAAATTTTTTTCGTTTCGAATACTACAATATGGGTATCAAATTTAAGAGCTCAATTTCAGGATTTCAAAAAGGTATATTATGATTATCATTACCATAAAGAATCCTAACAAAAAAGTGAAAAATAAAAAAAATATTTGTAAAAACAAAAACCCCGACTGCATAAAACTAAAAAGGAAATAAACAAGCCTAATAGTTTATTAGGATTAACAGTCGGGACCTATAAGTAATTCTTCAATCAATAAAATCTTTACCAGGAACCCCGCATAATTTAAAGAAGTCCCGACTGTTAATCCTAATAAACTATTAGGCTTGTTTTTTTTTCTTTTTAGTTTTATGCAGTCGGGGTTTTTGTTTTTACAAATATTTTTTTTAGATAAAATATGTTTACATTTCCACTAACAAAGAGTTTTGGATTTTGCAATTACTCCGCTTCTCTTCCTAGAACTAAGAGTTCATTTCATCTCTTTCTGCTCGCCCGGTTCATTTCGCCCGACTATTTATTGGTGCAAATACATGTAAGCTTATTCTTGCGAGTTTAACGTAGTCCTTAATGGGTCCGCTCCGCTGGCGATAAAAATCGGACTTTAGATATACTTTAAGTATGTATAGAATATATTATTATTTACTAGATTTTGACGACAGCTTATAACTATGGCAACTGTAAGTGAAGAAGTGGGTTATATCAAAATGGTTAACGTGATTTGTAGCCTCTATAGAGCCTTCCAATATAAATATAAATTCGACAAAAAAAAACTATTTACACGATCAGTTTCTGAGATTAAAAATAATCGAAATATAAATATTTTACGATAAAGCACTAAAATAGTGTTTTACATTTTTAAAAAACAACAACTTTTAGTACGCAACATTTTTAAAAAATAAAAATTTAAAGTTATATAATTTTTTTTTAAATGATTTACGTTAGAAATGTGATGAATTCAGTACTTTGTGGATATAGCTATCCCATATTAATAAAAATGTTATACCAGCTGTAATTACAACAAAATATCTTGCATATATTTTGAAAATAATAAAAATCATAAGTACACCGCTTTTTTTACATGGCTTAAAATTTTCAGTCTGTTATTTTTTTTCTTTTAGCTTTATGCTGTATCCCACATATAAGTTAATATACTTTATTTGATATTGAGTGGCGAAACTCAACGCCACGATTTGTCTTTTTGTGCTCTTTCCAGAACGAGGAACCAGGTCATTTTCCTCAGTACGTATTGACCCCCAACTGTCGCATTTTCGGTCAGACGCAGTGCCGCTACGACGGGTTTCAATTTTGTCTATTAAATTCAACTTTTAATTTTTTTTTACTCTGAATACAATTTACCTCTCGCGTTTAGATGAAAATAAATCTTCGTTAAAACGTGAAGTAATAAAACTTTTTTCTAATAAAAACATTATAAAATTACGACAATATTTTCGTGGAACGTAACTTTTAGAAATCGTTTTCGTTGCACTGTAACGTTATGTTAATATTAAGTAAAACCTAATAGCAAATTAAAAAAAATAAATAAAATCACGCTGTATCCCGCACACAGCAGGGTAGGCAGAGGGAACCTAGTGTTCAAAAATTCCAACACTAGTGTTAAGGGGCACAAAGTGTGACTGCATAATCTACAGGTTGTGGGTTTGATCTCCACTCGAGAAAATTAAATATTTATTTACATTTATATATTCATTTTTTCGCTCTGATGTGGAGACAAAGTGCGGCCTTGAGTTCCGCCACTGCCTCTAGAACTCGGCAAAAAGTAGGGAATGGAGTGTCTTAACACTACGTTGCCTATCCGGCTGTGCGTGGGATACAGCGTCAAGCAGATTTATTTATTTGATTTTATCATTCGATAAGTATATTAACAAAAAAAAAATGCTAAATAAAATGATTAACAGACATTTCATTATTTAAAGAATTGAATTTCCCAAGGAATCTTAGAATTTTTTTTGTTTTTTTTTGAGAGTTTTACTCTTTGTTGTAATAACAATATATTTTTTTATTGAAAACTGTAGACATTTTTTTTATTTTTTTTTATTATTTTATTTTTATATCTTTATTTTCCATGTCACCAGACACAACATTTTTTGACACTAGCTTAGCCTAATAATACGAAAAAAAACTTAAATATAAAAAAAACCCGTTTGATATAACGTATGACGTTATAAGACGACAGATGTACTATGGAAACGGTCTTTTAGACGTTGATTGATGCATTCCGTTGTTAACATTGTTCCTTGGTCACGATAGGGTTGTTATGTTTTTTTTTAATTAAATTCGCTTTTTACAAGAAAATGCTGTGGACAATTTTCTCGAACTTTCATCTACCATAATATTATTCATAGAGAAAGTTCTTAAGAAACAAAACTTGTTTACACATTATTTATAGGAGACCTTATTTTTGTTCGAAATCCACTTATATAAGTTAAGAAATTTGGTTTCTTTTGTGAACATTTAGTTAGAAACATCGTTTCTTGTGTGACTCTTGAGAACAGTGCTATAAATAGATCAAAGTGTTAATAGAAGGTATAAGAAAGTGTTTGAATCAAAATATACCCCTATATAATGTAGAATAGGCAGGGGAAATTAAATATTAAGACACTCCACTCACCATATTCCGCCAAGTTCTTAAAAAATGCCTGGTAAATAGTGGAACCTAACACCGCATTTTATCTTTCAGTAGAAATGAAATTAATTTAGGTATACTACAACAGCTAGCATTTTAAAAATGATAGTCTACGCTTAGAAAACTTAAAAACAGATATTAAAGTAACTTATTTATTAAAAAAATCTAAATATTTCTAAATAATGACTTCGCAAAGAAACTATAATAAGAATTTTATAGTTTAGTAGTTATCTACTTATTTAGAAAATATGTTCTTAATAAAAAACTATAATAAAGTAATTACTAAGACTAATCATTTTACTGCCTCATTTGGACGAAGCCACTAACAGAATACAATATATTAAGACAAAATAAAAAAAAAAACAACTTCACGTTGTATCCCGCGTATAGCAGGTTAGGCAGAGGGGACCTAGTGTTAAAACACTTTGTTCTCCACTTAATATTATTCACTACATATACTCGTACAACAACACAAAACCATCTTAAAATTCAAGATTTCATTTAATTCACCCAAGAATGTAGGGAATTAGGGTTTGTCGGGTTAATTAGTCGGTATTAGGGGATGGAGTTGAGTTTTAAGAAACATTTCCTTATAATTTATGCAACTGCTATTACGGTTAAGCGGTAACGACTTAGCGTAATATTGCCGCGATTTGTTTGAGATGTTTCATACTTAGACTTTATTTAGTTAAAATATATTATGGTTATGAATAAAATTATTGAGGCCAGTCGTGGCGCAGTGGCACCAGTGTACGGCTGTAAACGAGATATGTTTTGAGTTCGACTCCTACTCAAGGAAATGTAATTTCCATTTTCTTCGCTCTGGTGCCTGCGAAATTCGACGAAAAACGGCGAACTGAATGAAACTTAACAATAGGTTCCCTTTGCCTACCCTGCTACATGCCAAATACAGCGAGAAGTTTAAAAAATATATAAAAAAACATTATAAGAAATACATTCGGAATTTTCAATGGAATCTCAAGTGATATAAATTGTTTTATCACAATAATCCACGTTGCAATAATAAATGTGTTTCTAACTAAGGGTTTTGATATAAAGAATTCTATCAACGGCGAATTCATACATTTTCACATGTGAACGGGCATTAGGGGTTTGGTAGTACTAGTAGCGATTATAATCGCTACTAGTACTACCAAACCTTACTATCTTACGGTAAAGTAGAGACTGTATAGTGTTGTGTTGTGTATTAGAGCAGGAAACCGATAACTGACGTTTCCACCACTAAACGCACAACCTCTTTAAAGTTTGGCGGTAAGGAAGGAACAGAGTTCTTAAAACTGGGTTCCTTCTACCTTGTTAACTCAGAACCATTCCTTAATAACTATACATTCCTGATATCCTTTTTATGCGTTATATAGTATTCTATATACATTAGGCGGGAAAAATCAAAGTAAAGCTACTTTTTTATTTAGATTTAAATTGTTGTGGATACTATGACGAATTGATTTAAATGTAGTAGGGTTTAGGGTGTGTTTTTTATCTCAATGGTTATAAGTGGAGACCTCACTTGACAATTTCTAGTGAGGTAAGTATAATGTAGGAGACGTCACAAACAGTTATCAAAAAATAATATTTTTTTTATATTACAAATTGCGTGTTACGTGACGTCTACCAGATTGAAAAAATAGAAATAAACAAAACATATTCATGCCGTCGAGTTAAAGTGATCGGGAACATTGAAAAACTACAATATTTATTAACATTATGTTAAATTTATAATGAGGCAAATAGTGGCGCAAGGGCACAAAGTGTGAATGTAAACGAGATGGTTGTGGGTTCGATCGCCGCTCCAAAATGATATATTTATTTAAATTTATATTTCCATTTCTTTGCTCTGGCAAAGCGCGGCGTTGAATTCCGCCACGCAATGCTTCCAGAATTCCGCGAAAATTGGGGAACGGAGTGTCTTAACACTAGGTTCCCTCTGACTTGAAGGCATAAAGCTGATTTAAATTCAATAATATAATGAATTTCCCACCCGCTAAAACTCTGACCACACACCATATCACCTCGCGCAGGCAAGTGTAAATATGACATGACATGACGACTGAGATGAAATAAACTGTGCAATGTAAGGCATCGTTTGTTGTTACCTCGGGGTGTGATATGAAAATGTGGACTCTGACAGCCGTGGAGATGGTTTCTATAGATTTTATTTAGATCTAATAATTATTTCATACAGAAATCTTGAGGCCAGTCGTGGCGCAGTGGCACGAGGTGTGACTGCAAAACCGACTGGTTGTGGGTTCGATCCCCACTCGAGGAGATGAAATATTTACTTAAATTTATATTTCCATTTCTTCGCTCTGGTGTCGAGGTTAAGCGCGGCGTTGAGTTCTGCCACTCAACACGCAATGCCTCCAGAATTCGGCAAAAAGTGGGGAACGGAGTGTCTTAACACTAGCGTTAGGTTCCCCACTCAATACTCTCGACAGTTAGGCAGAAATTGTGCTTACTCAAGGTTCCCTCAGCCTAATCACCTATGCGTGTAGCTTAAAAATATGAAGAGAAGAAAACAAAATGATTATAATTATTATAGTTTTTTTTACTCTTTTATTTCATTCTGTATATATACTAACGAAAGTTATCTTATTTAGTATAATATTTTATTGTTTTCAGCTTCACATTGTATTTCTCACACAGCAGGGTAGGCAAAGGAAACCTAGTATTAAGACACTCTATTCTCCATTTTCCGCCGAATTCTGGAAGCATTGCGTTTGTGTTGATTGCCGGAACTCAATGCCGGGCTTTGACTTGATACTAGAACGAAAAAATTAAAATATAAAATATTTTGTTTCCTCGACTTGTGATCAAACCCACAATTAGTCACGTTTACTATCACGTATTTATGCCCCCTCGACTTCCACACGACTGGACTCCAGTATAATTTTAATAGTATAAAAATCGTTCAGCAGCATTGCTCAAACTTAAAATTAAGTAAAGTAAGTTTTTTAAAAAGATATTTTTTAGCTTCACACTGAATTCCTAACCTAATGTTAAGACATTTCATTCCCCTTGTATATTACGTGTTAAGTGGCGGAACTAAGCGCCGCGCTACCACGATACCACGATGCCAAGAAAATGAAAATTTTAAATAATTCCCCCAAGAGAATCGAATCTACAACTACATATCTCTCTCACGCTGTGTTATTGCACCATGATCCTTAATGAGCATATTTTAATGACATTATAAAAACAACCCTGGAAACATCTGACGAGGACATCTATAGAGTATGATTATAAACTTTTTATTACTGTTTTAGATGTTTTTCTTAAAAAAAAATAAGCCAACTACATAAAACTAAACTTATATGACGTTTCTAACAAAGAGTCTCTATACATTTCTATTCTAAACTCTTTCCATTACGTCATTCTATTATACCGCAAAGTAACACTTGAGTATGTAATAAAAAAAAGTACAGTATATCTTTGTACTGTTATAAACAGAGTTATTTATCAAACTTGTCTTAAGTAATGGTCGTCGAAAGGTAAGTTTGGTGTATTAGGTATATTATTTTTTTTATCTTCACGTATCCCACATACAGCGCGGTTGGCAGAGGGAACCTAGTGTTGAGACACTCTGTTACCCATATTCCGCCAAATTTTTGAGGCATTTCTTGTTGAGTGACGGAACTTTACGCCGGGCTTTTTGCCTTGGTGGCAAGGCGAAGAAATTAAAATATTATTAAACAATAATTCATTCCTCCAAGTGGAATCCAACCCATAACCGTCATATTTACAGTTTCATCCTTGTTCCACTGCGCCACGACGGATTCAAACTTATTTTTATTAAATTAGATTAGAAAAAAAATATCTAATCTAAAAAAAAAAAAATTAAATTAGCTTCACGCTGTATCCCGCACTCAGCAGGGTAAGCAGAGGGAACCTAGTGTTAAGACACTCCGTTCCCCACTTTCTGCTGTATTGAGTGGCAGAACTCAACGTCGCGCTTTGCCTCGACACCAGAGCGAAAAAATGGAAATATAAATTTAAGTAAATATTTCATCTCCTCGAGTGGGGATCGAACCCACAACCAGTCGGTTTTACTGTCACATCTTGTGCCGCTGCACCACGACTGGCCTCGAAAATGAATATAAAATGAATTTATCATCCCCAAGTGGGAATCAAACCTACAATCGTCGCGTTTAGACACCACCACTATAACTTATAATTAAATTAACAACTTATAAGTTACAAATGATAATTAAATTTAATAATATAATACACTAACTTACTTTTATAACGATCATTACTCTATCACAATGGTTTTATACCGCAAATATACCGAATGACTTTTTAACTTTTTCATTTTATGCATTTAAAATATCTCTCGTCGCGGCTGTAAGAAATCTTCGATAGCACCTTATTTTGTATTCAGCCCTCACAATAACGACTCCTTATTCTGGATTAGGTTATAATAAGGCATCGTGACGCAGTAGAAAAGTATCTGCTCTAAGCATGATTGTGGGTTCGATTCACATTCAGGGTAAAGGATCGATAAATGGTTCGATTCCTACTCGGGGAAATGAATTATTTAATATTTTCATTTACTCAATATGCACATTATGCAATGCTTCGCGGTATTGCCGGCAAGTGGGAAACGGCTTGTCTTAATGGGAACGGAGTGTCTCAACACTGGACTCTCCGGTTCCCTCTAGCTTTGAGTAATATGTATAAAAAAAACAACATTCGTATGCTCTCTTTTTTAGAATGTATATAGTAAATTACGCATATTTTAGTGTTAGCTCATTCTAACCCCCAATATTCATTTTTTTTTAAGAAATGGTTTCAAGTAACGGAACTCAACGCCGCACTTTGCTCTGTTACCAGAGCGAGAGTCGCGCTTACATTCAGACGAGCCTTTAATATTTATATTTTGTTTCGTTTCAATCTATTATACATCTTATATTGTTTTAGTAATAGTGTAAATAAAAGTAAAATGAAAGTAAAATATGAAAAAGCTATTTCTCGTAAATTTTTATTTGGACGATATTAATATTGAATTTACTTTTTTATATTAATATTATACAATATCATTTGATCAAATTGCTAAAATTATTAAGAGGAATTCAATAAAAGTGTATAAGCCGTCGTAACGCAGCGACACAATATTTGACTGTAAACGTGACGGTTATGGGTTCGAATCCCACTCTGGGAAGAACATCCCATAACAAGCCTTTGATATTTTCGGCTATACTTTATTTGTGAAAACAATATTGAAATCCGTGCCATAGTATAGACGTACATTCAGGATTTTATATTATCCAATTTAAGATTTGAATTAACAAGACAAAAACAGGTACTTATATAATGCATTACACACCATACCACTTTCCGCCGAATTCTGTTGACTTTGCGTGTTAAGCGGCGTAACTCAACGCTTTGCCTCGATACCAGAGCGAAGAAATGGAAATATAAATTATAATAAATATTTGATTTCATCGAGTGGGAATCGAACCCACAATCTTTTACATACTTTGTGCCCCTGCGCCACTACTGGTCTCTACTAAATTAATGAAAAGTAAAAAAAATATGAAAAATCAATATTTATTGAGAAACCAGAGGCCCAGAGGAATGTATTTATCTCATTTCCCTTCTCTATCTACTTAGTAAGACAAAGCGTAGTGTTAATTTCCACTATTTATATTAGACGACTTCTCAAATTCAGACATAAAGATGTATAATCCAACCGAGACATAAACAATAATTTTGGAGAACGGAATGTCTTAACACTAAGTTTTCCCCATCTACTTTACTATACGGGAAAAAGCGTGAAACTGCTATTCAATCTTTATAATCCAAATTAACTCTACATAGATCCACTTTGATCTCAGAACAAATCCTGTACAAACAGCTAGTTCGTCCAACAATGCGCATCCAGTTTGCTCTCACTTCTTAGTGTAAGGACGACTACTTAATGAGTCAGGCAAGTAATACTGAACTCAATTATATACTTAGCAGATAGTCCCGGGGAAACTACGTAAGTTTATTTTCGCTCATAAATCGTGAGTTTTTAAAAGATTTGCCTTAAAAGTTGTGGAGATTTCTATTTTACTTTGTGTAAATTTTTTAGTTTTTATTTGAGTTTTTTGACGCGATAACGTTTTATAAATCAATAAAAGCCGGCTGCTCGTGACTCACTGTCACGTTCCGCCTGAGCCGAGTGTGTAAGCGAGAGCGCAGAAGAAGCGATAGAGAACCACGATCGGTCTAAGCTTTCAACAATAATTTAATTAAATTCATAAAAATATGCAATTTTTCATTTCTTATGACGTCGTCACCTAAATTTATCATCTGTAAATTGACTTTACAAACAGTTGTTTTATTATTTTAGCTTCCCGCGCTATCTTGCAATTAACAGGGTAGGCAGAGGGAACCTGGGCAATCCGCTCTCATTAAGACATTTCCATTCCTTACTTTCTGCCCTATTCTGGCGGCATTGCGTGTTCAGTGTTGGAACTCAACACCGCGCTTTGCCTCGTTACTAAAGCGAGGATATGACCATATTAAATATTTCATTTCCACGAATGGAATTTGAACCCACAATTTATGGCGTTAATAGTCGTAGGCTTGTGCCCTTAGCTTCACGCTGTATTTAGCATGTAACAGATTAGGCAGAGGGAACTTTTCCCGATATAGGGTATTGACTGAACTCAACGCCGTGATTTTTTTTGTTACCAGAACGAGGGAAGGAAAATAATTTATTCTCCTTAGTGGGAATTGAAGTCACAATCGTCACATTTACATTCAGAGGTTAAGTAGAAAGCTAAAAGCTCGTACTATTCCATATCCACAAACATTTCATATATATTATATATTTTTTAAATATTTTTTTAAAATATCTTTCTATAAAGTAGCGATCTAAATGCAGGTTCGTCCGCTTATTGTTGTTTTATAGCCAAATTATACAAAATGTTTAATAAATAATAAAATGTAGATTATATGCTATTTTGATGTAACTTTATCATTGTAAAGTTTCGTGTTCAGGTTAGTAGTTTTTGCAACTGGAACAAACATCTATCTATACTGACAATCTTTAACATTTATTATATTAGTAGGATAAAGGCAAATTATTACCAGAATATGGACGCAATAGACAGGAGGCGTCTCGATTCGACCTCAATATTAAAATTAGTATGGAAGGTATGATGTTTATAATAATAAACATTGTACGCAAATACCAGGGGCTTGTTACGGTCGCTATGATATTATTCTTTATAAATCTATGAAAATAATAAAATTACTTGTAGATTAGACAAAAAAATAAACCAAAGCTAGTGAAGACGGAAACGGAGTGACTTAACACTAGGTTCCCTCTGTCTATCCTGCTGTATGCGGCATCTAATTTGACTTCGGTTTGATTGACTCTATTACGTCGCCTGTTTATACGCAATGTTTTAAAAAAAATTGAACTGACGTATCGCCGCGTTTTGAACCATAAGAATGCGAGAAATCGGCAAAAAGTGGAGAATGGAGTGTCTTAACACTAGGCTATATATGCCTACCCTGCTATATCCAGAGTGAAGCTTAAAAAAAAGATTATTTATTTGTAAATAATTCAAATATTTCAATACACGAAGTCAATATAATAGAATTGAATGTTAAAGGAAAAACTAGATAATTTTATACAATTTTAGTGACTCATTTGACAAATAATGTAAGTACATTTAATATTTCATTTCAAAGGAACGTGATTCTTATTTTGTTGTTTATTTCCTTATTAGGAATCGTTTGGGTCCAATTCTCTTATTATTATGTCGTTTTCCTTTTAGTTATTGTAACCCCTTTATTTTAATGCTGTTGTTGCAAAGTAAGTTGATGCTTTTTTTCTCATCTTTATGCTGTATTCATGCATTTATGGCAAGGTAGGCAAAAGGAACCTAGTGTTAACTCCGAACTTCCCCGCTCACGTTTGATGTAATTGCTATTTTCAATTTTCGTTAAAAAGCAAGCTTGCAAGCTAGAGGAAATTTAGTGTCAAGACCCTTTGTTTACCGCTTTCGACACGAATGGGATTATCCGAGCGGAGTATATATACATTTTCAATACTACACATAATTTGGCATTATGTTCTACCATTTAACAAGTGATACCCAAATATATCCTGATGCATATATATTAGAGACGAGACTAGGTTTTAAGTTTTTTTTATTTGTACCTAAATATAATTTATATTTCCATTTCTTCGCTCTGGTGTCGAGATTAAGCGCGGCGTTGAGTTCTGCCACTCAACACGCAATGCCTCCAGAATTCGGCAGAAAGTGGGGAACGAAGTGTCTTAACACTAGGTTCCCTCTGCCTACCCTGCTGTATACGGGATACAGCGTGAAGCTGAATTATAATAATTTGTACCTGGACTATATTATCCATACCTATATTATAAATTCGAAAGTAACTCTGTCTGTCTGTCTGTCTGTGCCGCAATCAGGGCCAAACCGCTAATTCAATTGTAATAAAATACTCATAAAGAGATACTTGAGGGTCTTCGGATGAACATAGGTTACTTTTTTTTCTCATATTTGTAATATTGTCGATATATACTAATATATTTAAATATTTTTCAATTTGACAGGCAATTTATTCCACCATGTTAATAACAACCGACCGTTGCTAAGCAACGGATTGCAAAGTTTATTTGTTGTTATAAGAAAACGTCACCCAAAATGAGCTTGCTTAACGCATACATGACGTGCGCCGACTCAACCTTATGAGATACATAAAAATAATGTTTTACAAAAATATTGTCCTTTAAATAATGTTTAAAAAAGTCCGCGATACACATACCATATTTATCTCTGAAGCTTGAGCAAAGTAACACAGTAACAACAAGTAACCATTTTAATTAATTTACTTTATATTTATCGGGTTTTTTTTGTATGTATTTTCTATAACTTGATATTGATCCTTATGAAAATGAATATAATAGT
>JAATLQ010033161.1:0-16789 GCA_013421005.1 Heliconius erato x Heliconius himera | reverse complement strand
GATATAGGCGCTGGGAAGATTGAAGTGCATTCCTTGAATAAGGTGGAGTTTGTGTTGCTTTTTATTTACTATATTGTTTATAGTAGAAGTAGTATTATTGTAGGTAGGTAGAGGTATATTTTAATTTTTAAGTGATCACTTCTTATGGGAGGAGTGATGCTGAGTTACGCGATGAGAGGAGAGACAAGAGTTTGTCCGAAATATTGCTGTGGGTTAGAGTGAGAGAGGAAGAGCCAGTCTGCTGCTGCCATATGCGTGAGAGAAAGGGAGGCCAGATAGACCGGCTCTGTATCGGCGCGTTACGTAACGAAGCGGTTTACCCTCCCATAAGAAGTTATCACAGAGAAATTACAGACTCACATCAATATTATTTGATTTTAATTTACAACTGTCTAATATTATCTATTAATAATATTTTCTATTCCAGTTTAAATATGCAAAAATATCATCAGCGATCAATGGCAACGTAAAAAAGGGTGTAGTGTTCAGTACATATTCAGCGTTAATAGGGGAGACGCAAGCCAACACGAAATACCGTACTCGACTTAAACAGCTGTTGCAGTGGTGTGGGGAAGATTTTGATGGATGTGTATCCTTTATATATAAAAAATAAATAAATAAATACTCATAATTTAATAGTGCAAGTGATTATAAAATTGTTTTGTGTTTCATAAATTTAATTTTCAGATTAATATTATATAGAGATGACGATTATTGACTATTTTAAATTAATTCCATTAAAATATAATTTCTAATTTAATTCCAAAATAATTACCTTCACTTTATAAATATCAAGATTATGTATGCATATGCCAAATAATGAAAACTTAAAAAGCACCAATAACTACTTAATCCACAATCAGATTGTCTTTGATGAATGTCACAAAGCCAAGAACTTGTGTCCAGTTGGCTCCGGCAAGGCCACCAAAACAGGTCTAACAGCTTTAGAGCTTCAGAATAAGTTGCCTAAGGCCAGGGTGGTGTATGCTTCAGCTACTGGAGCCTCGGAGCCCAGGAACATGGCTTACATGGTCAGGTTGGGAATATGGGGAGAAGGCACACCGTTTCCAACGTTTATGGACTTTATTAATGCAGTTGAGAAGAGGTTGGTTTGATTTATTTATAGTTTTTTGATAGTATGAATGTGTAATTTAAATGTGATTGGGACGTTTCGATGATTGTCTTCAGAGATTATCACAAAGCGTCTATATACACCAGTAACGCCACCAAGACAGATTTAACAGCTCAAAAACTGTAGAACAAGTTGCCCAAGGCCGGGGTGGTGCCCAGGTGCCCAGGAACATAGCTTACATGGTCTCATATTCGGTATATGAGGTGGAGGCACCCCATTACCTATTTTTATGATATTTATTTATGCTGTTGAGAAGTTGTTGGTACTATTTTCTTAGTTCCTCTGATAAAAGTTGTTTGGTTTTTAGTGTGGTTGGATAATAATACTGTATGGTTTGATTGACGTCGTTAGTTTATTTATCACATTTCTATAATATTTTTTTACAGAGGTGTAGGCGCTATGGAAATAGTAGCAATGGATATGAAACTCCGTGGCATGTACATCGCTCGACAGCTGTCTTTCCACGGGGTTTCTTTCAAGATAGAGGAGGTGCCGCTGTCCGACTCTTTTAGAGACACCTATGATAAGGCGGTCGCTTTGGTAAGTTTTTTTGTTTTTTTTTTAATGTATTAATATATAACTTTATATAAGGATATAAAAGAAGAGCAGCACCTTAAATTGACTTAATAATTTATGAGAAATAACTTTAATTATTTTTTACACTTCCTCAACTCTTTATTTGATTTTTTTTATTAAAATGTATTCTAGAATATTAAAATATAAAAATGGAGCATTGATTGTTAATGCTCAATTTTGAATAAAAATAGTTTTATTTAAAATTTAAAACAATCGCCAAAACCAAACAAAATTGTAATAAATATTTAATTTCCAGTGGGTAGAAGCAATGCAACGTTTCACTGAAGCAGCGGAACTGATAGATGCTGAGCCTCGCATGAAGAAGACAATGTGGGGACAGTTCTGGTCGGCGCACCAGAGGTTCTTCAAATATTTGTGTATTGCAGCTAAGGTCAGTCAATTTTTTTTAAATTTTCCAATATCCAGTTTATTTATTTGATGCTTTCGATACAACAGTTTAGTTTAACCTATATGGCTAAGTGCGACCTTAAAGTACAAATCTTCTTCCTTCTGGCATTAATGACAGTACATGTCGTCAGGGTCTGCCTTTTTCTTAACCTACTACATGTTGCTTTAACATCCTCAATGGTTAGTCCATTGGCTCTCACATCCTTCATCACGACATCCAACCAGCGCTTCAATCCAGGGATTGATATAGCCAGGCATTTACATCCAACGTAGTTCTTAGGCCGGCGCGCAACGTGGCCAAACCATCTCAGGCGACGTTCTTGGAGCTTATCCGCTACGTCACGGACCCCAAGATTACCTCGGAACGAATGTATTACGTATGCTGTCAAACCGCGTTACGCCGCACATCTATGTTTGGGGGGTATTCTGCGATCGCAGACCACATCAATGACCTCCTGCCATTTGGTCCAAGTAGCGCTTATTCGGCCATGGACATGATGGTGATCGATCCCTCCAGAATCGTGCATAACGAATCCTGTACTAGTACTTTCCGACTTAATGGTTGGCTCAGAACCTATAAGGGTACTGCTCAAGTCCGGGCTACCGCAAGCCATTTGGTTTTTGACACATTTATATTACAAATGCCGAGGTTCACTTTATGCTCCATCATCAGGTGGTTCTCGTCTGCCATAGAGGCTTTTCCTCTGGTATTTGATAATTTTAATATATATAGGCCTCGGGGATCCCTTTGGATCGCAATGCCAAATACACTGACGTGGCACACGGTCAAAGGTCTTCTGCAGATCTAAAAAAGCGGCAATATGCAGAGCTCTCTTTTTTCCCCGTATGCCTCCATCAAAGTTCTGAGCGAAAACGGTGTCCAAATTGCCCAATCGTGGCTGAAATTAATTCTTTATTTCCAAAATGTCGTTCGATAACGTGCTAGAAGAGCTTCATGCTATGACTTATAAACCTGATGTCCCTATAACTACCACAATCTTGACCGCTGCTCCATCCATTAAAAATAGGGGTAAAGGAACTATATCGCCACTGGCGTGAGATCTTTCCAGTGTCTCAAGATATGGTTAAAATGGTCAGTAAGCATGAGCACACCAAGAGAGCCCAACGATTACCACGCTTTCGTCGGGATATCGTCAGGTTTTCCGTTCATGCGTCGAAGGCTATTACGAGATCCATCAAGGGTTATTCAATAAGTCACTAAGTCTCAGGCCAGAAGGTGTATTGTGATCTCTGACGCAAAGACCTTAAAGTACAAATAAAAGATCCGCTATCAAAAACTTCACTACTTAATTTTGGCAAAGTGATTTGTAAGGTGCTAAGAATCACCGCGTTTAATAAAGCTATCGATAAAAAAACCGCACCCAAATCGATTTATTAATGCTGGAGATACAGTGCTACAGACAGACACAGACATGCCAAACTTTTAACACAACACCTTTATGAGTCATGTTTCCGTTTCCGAGAACATACGATGAGTGAGTCCGGATTGAACTCTCGATTAAAACAGAGGGTGGAGTTGGATGCGTCTGTATATGTATGTATTTATTTGTATGTCCGTGACATCGTAGCTACTAAATGGATGAATTGATTTTGATTTAGTTTTTATTGTTTGTAAGGTGACTTAATGGCGAGCGTTCTTAGCCATGATTAAAGAAAATATGTTTAGTCATTTGAAGATTATCTGCTCTTTTCAACTTCTTTTTGGTTTTATTTTAGATTTTTTCTTGCCAGTAGTTTTATATTATCAATTGTTAAACTTCATAATGTGTTTGCTTGTGTTGTTCCAGGTCAACCAGGCGGTGGTAACGGCCCGGGAGGCGGTGAAGTGCGGGAAGTGCGTGGTGATCGGGTTGCAGAGTACGGGCGAGGCGCGCACCCTCGACCAGCTCGAGCGCGACGACGGGGAGCTCTCCGACTTCGTGTCCACTGCCAAGTGAGTGTTGTATAATAGGGTAATAAAGTTATCTTTTGCGCAAGTAAAAAAAAATGCAATCTAACTTTAGGACAGCCACAACTAATCAACCATACTGTACTAGTTAGTGTCAACACACTTTTGGTATATATAAATGCTTGACAGAGTGCTATATTAATTTAATTAATTTAAAGTACATATTTAATGTATATTATTTAAAAATATATTGACTTGCTGCATTCCCTTATCATACATTTTTTTTATCTATTAATATATAGACTATCAATTATTAGTAGGATCATCTGGGACAGGAATACTATTTACTTAATGTAAATTAATAATTATAATTTAATCTATTTTCAGAGGTGTATTCCAAACTCTCGTAGAGAAGCATTTTCCTGCACCAGATAGGGAAAGAATAAGCAGGTTACTTGGATTAGAGGCGAAGGGCAAACAGAAATCAGAGCCTGTCACACCCTTAAATGGCAAGAATGGGGTTGATGATGCTAACTCTTCTAAGAGGAAATGTATGTATTTTTAAATACTGTAGTTTTGCTTGGGTTTTCATTAAAATTTTATATTTGTCTTTTAGGAAAAGATACAGTCTAGTGGTCTTTGAAAATACAAAAAAAAATATCTTCTCTAACTTATTACACAGGGAGGAAGCGTAAGCTTTCCTTTTACGGGAACAGCATATAGGGTAAAATATTTTAAACCCATACCCATAAAGAAATTAATTAAGATGACAACAGTTTACATTGCACGGTGTTTATCCATACCTGTATTTCGTGTGACGCAGTTACACATAGATTACCAAGAACGTAAACACATACTACTACAAAAATACTACTAAAGAATAAACAACTTTGACCTTTGCCGCCAATACATACGACTCGATTTCGGAATGAGGCGTATGCGCCGGTTTCCCTTTGATAGGTTTATGTGCGCTTGCGTTGTTCTTGACAAATGGCGTTTTATTTTACAGCTTTAATTGTATTACTTATTTTGTTTGAAAAAATCACTTTCATTTTTGGGATTTTTAAAAAAAAATATATTAGGCTTTTATAGAGTAGTTAAAATTGTGATTTCATTTAGAGTGGTGCTGGCAAAAATAATCTGTATACAAAATAATGAATATTATAAAAGTTAAAGGCCGAAAGCGTGCAATGGCTCCAAAATTCTGCGGAAAGTGGGGAACAGCGTGTCTTAAGACTAGGTTCTATCGGCCTACCCTGCTGAGTGCGGGATACAGCGTGAAGCTGGTTTTTAGAGGCCAGTCGTGGCGCAGGGGCACAAAATGTGACTGTAAATCCGACTGGTTGTGGGCTCGATCTCCACTCGAGGAGATGTAATATTTACTTAAATTTATATTTTCATATCTCTTGGTGTCGAGGCTGCGTTGAGTTCTGCCACGAAAACGCAATGCCTCCAGAATTCGGCAGAAAGTGGGGAACGAAATATCTAAGCACTAGGTTCCCTCTACCTGCTGTGAGCGGGATACAGCGTGAAGCTGATTTATGATTTATTTAACAGTTCACAGTTAATCTGCTATCACCTTTACTGTAAATAGTTGCTTTAGAAAATTAAAATAATTTAAATATAATCATTGTCCCGAGTGGGGATTGAACCCACAAATAGTTGTGATTTGTACTTCCCTCTATGGTCAACCAAGTTCAGTGTTGAGTTTCGCCCTTCAACACGCAATGTCTAGCGGAATATCGTAACACTAGGTTCTTCCTGCCTATCCTGCTATACGAAATACAGCGTGAAGCTCTTTTGTAAAAGTTAAAAAGAAAAGCAAAAAATTTGCATCATTATTTAATATTTTTTTTATTCCAGTGACACCCCGCCAGCAAGTGAACGCAGCATCAAAACGGATGCGAGGCGGCTCATCATCAGACGAGTTCATCAGGTCTGATGACGAAGCGGAGGAAAATGGCGACTCAGATGAGGACAAGCGAGGCTCTGACTCCGATCTTAGTGACTTTAATCCGTTCCATGCGGGCAGTGATAGTGATGACGGTGGGTGAGATTATTTTGTGATAATATCCATTAATCTGATAGTAGACCTTTTGTTTTGCTATAAGGATTTTTGTTTATTTATTTAACCATAACATTTAAACAAAAAATATAAATGTATATAAAACATATTTTTTCAACACTATGAGATGAGTTCTGCTACAACACTCGTGTCTCGAAAATCGATCGGTGCGTGGGAAACGGAGCGTCTTAACACTAAGTTCCCTCTGCCTACTCTACAATAAAAAGTCGTATAGCTGCATAAACAATAAACATATTAAAACTCCTCTACAGAGCCTTGGCTAGGAAGAAAAAAGAAGGTAGCAAAAAAGAAGAAGCCAGTGAAGAAGAAGGCGAACACCACACAGGACAAGATCGAGACGATGTTCGAGCGCAAGTGCCTCGCGCCCGCCGCGCCCACGCTCACCGTCACGCAGGGCGGCAAGAGCCTCGTGGGCACGCCCGTCGGCACCAATGGACTGTATTTAGGTATTTACGTCTACAATTTATTTTGCTACTAGCTCGTGTAGATTATACACATATGTGTTTAGGATCTTGAAACTAAGGCCGTATCTTTAAATAACTCTCGACTTCGAGATGGATCTTGAGATTGACAATGTCATGCATGGTTGCGCAGGCGCGCCGCGGCCGCAGGCGCCGGCGCGGTCGGCCATCGAGCGCGCGTGCAGCATGAAGGAGCAGCTGCTGAGCGCCATCGAGCGCCTGGGCCGCCGCCTGCCGCCCAACACCCTGGACCAGCTGGTGGACGAGCTGGGCGGCACCGACAATGTGGCTGAGGTATCTATATTAATATAATAAAGCGGAAGAGCTTCTTTGCTTATACACCAAGATCTCTGGATCTACTGGTCCAATTTACTTTCTTTTTGTTTTGTATGAAAGCGGCATTCTTCAGGACTGCTATAGGCTATATAACATTACGGTGTAAGTCTTAGTTAAAATTAAAATTAAAATTAGCTTCACGCTGTATCCCGCACACAGCAGGGTAGGCAGAGGGGACCTAGTGTTAAGACACTCCGTACCCCACTTTCTGCCGAATTCTGGAGGCATTGCGTGTTGAGTGGCAGAACTCAACGCCGCGCTTAACCTCGACACCAGAGCGAAGAAATGGAAATATAAATTTAAGTAAATATTTCATCTCCTCGAGTGGGGATCGAACCCACAACCAGTCGGTTTTGCAGCCACACCTCGTGCCGCTGCGCCACGACCGGCCTCTAAGTAAGTCTTAGTTAGTCTTAAATAATGTAATAACAATAGTAAGGTACGTCATCGAATTGCTTTAAGCGCGTGCGCTGCAAAAATATAAGTTGTCAGTAAATATTCAACTTTATTAGTTTTGAAAAGAAGTCCGCGATACCATATGTCTATCTTTTTTAAATAAGTGACAGTAATGCATTTTGTGACAAAAAAATAATTGAAAAAAGTAAGGTATATTTCATCGATTTTTATTTCACATATTGAAACTTACGAGCGAAAGTTATTTCATCATCAAGAAAATTTTATGAAGATAATCTTCAGCTTTTAAAGCTTGTCAATTCAACGTATACATACTTTTGGAGAAAATGTAAAATTAAAATAATTCAACGTTCTGTTTACGGCCACAAGCCTAGACTCGAGTCCCGCGGGGGACGTTCTTGCCACCGATGATGTCCTATCATACAGTCACGTAATGTTCATGATTGAATGTATCCATCTGTTGACAAATACAGAATAAAAGTATTATAGGTAGTATGCGGGCGAAGCCGCGAGGGGGCCGCTAGTGACTTAATAATATTATAATCTCTTTAACTTCCAGATGACAGGCAGAAAAGGTCGAGTAGTACAAACAGAGGATGGTCAAATACAATATGAAAGTCGGTCTGAAGCAGATGTTCCACTAGAAACTCTCAACTTGACAGAGAAACAGAGGTTCATGGACGGAGAGAAAGACGTAGCTATTATATCAGAGGCGGCCTCCAGTGGTATTTCATTGCAGAGTGATAGGAGGTGGGTGGTGTGATTTTTTAATTTTGGTTTGTTTCTTTTTTTTGTTGGATAGATAATTAGTAACTTGCTCTGTGTTAAGTGAAATTTTTTGTAAACTTCCCACTGAAAAAAGTTGCTTTTAAAAGTGTTGTATGAAGATCTCACAATGTTTTAGTAATTTTAATTATTAATAATAAATTATGTGGTTTTTTATCGAAAGAGAGTCAAGTGCCCCCTGTACTTAAAATGGCTTGACTCTTCACCACTAAACCAATTTAAAGCAGTGTATTTTATAAAAAACTAAAAAATATTTTTCACAGAGCGAGAAATCAAAGGCGGCGGGTTCACATAACGCTAGAGTTGCCGTGGTCGGCCGACAGAGCTATACAGCAGTTTGGTGAGTATATTAAAAAAAAAACTATATTTTACTTATATTATGCACTTATAATATTTATAGATAGAATTCATAAAACATCTCTCATTAAAACAAGTTATATAATAGAAATTAGGCTGATTCTATAATATATTTACGTTATTCTATGATATATAAAAATATTTATATTATTCTATGTTACCAGGTCGTACCCATCGCTCCAATCAAGTGAACGCTCCAGAATACATCTTCCTTATATCAGACTTGGCAGGGGAGCGTCGCTTCGCTTCGACTGTTGCCAAACGATTAGAGTCACTAGGTGCACTCACTCATGGTGATCGACGAGCGACTGAAACTAGAGATTTGAGCCAATTCAATATTGATAATAAATATGGTAAGTACTAGTAGTAGTAAATTTGGTTTGGTTTATGTAGTATTAACTTACGCCCAATATTAATAACCTATCTCCTACGTCAATCTTAGATTGTTTCATACATCTATCCAATCTCTAGATTGGATAGATATATAAAACAATCTAAGATTGACGTTGGAGATAGGTTATTAATATTGGGCGTTAGTAAGTTGTGCTAGCGTCCCTTCGCCTTCATCATGGTCTGGCGGTTATCGACTCTAAGCCGATTAGCACAGGGTTCAACCAAAATGGTAAGTAGCCGTGGCAGATATATGGATAGAATGTATATTGATAAGTGTTTTTTTTTATTTGCTTTAAGTCTGAGATCCGTCAACTCAGATTTAAAGCAAATTCAGCATCAATTTATCTTGATTTTTCCTGTCTACTGTGGCTAAGCACACAGATACGCTACAGACAGACAGACGCTATTTTTAGGAGATTTACAGTAGAAAATGGGCTAGTTCAATGCTATAAATAAGTATAGTAAGCTGATGGAATGTAATAGATCTGATTAAGTTCAATATTGAAATTATTGGTTTATGAAACTAAGGTCTCTTGCCATTTTTTAAATTCTATGACACAATTTTCTATAATCGTAATGTAGTAAGATAGTGTGTGATTTTATCCAATGTCTCGAGAATTCGGCAGAAAGTGGGGAACGGAGTGTCTTAACACTAGGCTCTTCTGCCTACCCTGCTATGTGCGGGATACAGCGTGAAACTGATTTATTTTTATTCTTGTCTGTGTGTCAATATAGTGTCTTCACACTGGATTCGCTTTGTTAACCTTACTATGACTTTTTTTTTAAGAACTAGAATATATACCTTAAGAAATCATACTAATTTTTTTTTAAATGGCAGGTCGAACGGCACTGGAAGCGGTGATGAAAGCAATAATGAAATATGAGACCCCCCTCGTGCCGCCGCCGCGCGACTACACCGGGGACTTCTTCCAAGACGTGGCCTCCGCGCTGGTGGGCGTCGGCCTCATCGTCAACAGTGACAATGTACCTGGGATACTGGCCTTGGACAAGGTGAGCCAGCCGTGATTATACGTTGGAAATAGATTGACTATACGCTGCGCGGCGTTAAGTTACTGGTAGTATTTAAGATGGTGGAAAATTGAGAATTGTCATAACACTTAACCACTAAGTTACGCATGATTATACCGACTATTATTTTAGCTATTTAAAATAAAAACGTCTCCAAATAAATGAGACCACCCGTTTAACTCGTCACAAGAAGTTCCGCCACTCAGCACGCAATACCTCCAGAATAAAAAGTATTTTAATGGTAACATAGTGTCTTAACACTAGGTACCCATGTTTCATATGCCTCTGCCAAAAAAAGCGTTTGAAATTGACTGTAAAACTAAAAATAAATAAAAATCAATGTCCATGTCTTAACTTATACATGTTGATATTTGACATTTTGATATCGGAGATTTGTAAGATGTATCCCGCGCCGGTGGTTGTTGGTGAACGAAAATGGAAAATAAAAAGCGGTCACTATCTCTAACTTATGGAAGAAAAAAGAAAATAAAAACTAATTTTATTTTCTCTTTACAGGACTACAACAACATGTCGAAATTCTTAAACAGGATATTAGGCATGCCAGTGGATTTGCAGAACAGGTTGTTCAAGTATTTTACTGACACACTCGCTGCTGTTATGGAGCAAGGTAAGCTCGATTGATAATATAAACCAAGACTGTCCAACTGCTAAAGAAAATAGGCACAAGTTTTAATATGAAAGTATTTATGTTATTTACCTAAAATAACACATTTAATAACTAATATATAGCAGGGTCCAAATTCTAGCAGGATTTATAATCCTAATATTTATTTGACATTTAAATATTTTGTTAAATAGTTTTTGTTTTATTTATTATATTTTGTGTTTAATTATTTGCTATAAAAAAAGAAAAGTGATTGATTGTACTCTAGATAGGCCGGTTCGAACTTCAACTTATTGCACGTACATATGTTTAAATATCTCACAATATATCTATTTAATATATGTACATATATAAATTTCCAGCGAAACGCAGCGGTCGTTTCGACCTGGGTATCCTGGACTTGGGCAGTACGGGCGAGTCGGTGCGGCGCGTGCGCTGCGTGCGCTTCCTGCGGCGCCACGCGACCGGCCAGGCGCCCGTGGAGCTACACACCGTGCACACTGAGGTGAGCCTCCTCGTTGGTTATGTTGGCCTGGTACATGAGAATGAGATTTTATGAGAGTATTAAGTTATTAAGTACTTCTCTCTTTAGTATAATTTAATATTTCTCTCTGTATTTTTCTATAAATTGTATACTGAGGTGGTCTCGCCTACTTTGAAAAGATAAAGTTATATGTCGTTTTCTATATTGTGCATACTGCATACTACTATAAAGCGCGGCGTTGAGCTCCGTACACGTAATAAATATTTTCTGAATTTGGTGGAAAATGGGGAATGGAGTGTCGTAGCACTACGTTGCCTCTGCCTACACCTCGCTATGTGCGGGGGTACAGTAAAACTGATTTATAAATTTTTATTTATGCTTGGTGGCTTTGAAAAGTTTTGATATTTTGAAAAAATTGTATTGGATTAGGCGTATTTCGTAGCCATATCAAAAATACAAGCAATACTATGAAGATAAGCTTAAGTTATTTATTGTACGAACTTAGTACACCAGCAGCAGTTGGACGAATATTGTGATGGTAGTTTGTGAATGTTGTTTTTAGCGTGACGCCATATTTTGCCATTTGAATGGTGATAAAAAATGAAATATAAAGAGGGACACTACTAGTTCCAAGTGAAAAGCATGAATTCTAATGTGTTACGTCACTGTTTTATTCTTTAATGGAGTTTTTTTAATATATTTTTTTACGTTAATGAACAAAACTATTATTTTCTTAAAAAATACTTATTTGGCAATCCTAAGTGTGGAATAATACTTTAAAAATGTAAAAAAATATTTTCTCGATTTGGTATTTAACAGCGTTATAAAACAGGTGAATATGATATTTCAGTAATAGTAATGTTTTTAAATGTAACAAACAGCGCGGCATGGAGTGGTCACAGGCGCTGGAGAAGTGGCGCACGGCACAAGCGGAGGCGGAGGCGGACTACACCACCACGGAGGCGGGCGGCTTCTACATATCGGCGGCGGCGCGCGGCGGCAAGCACACCGCCGTGCTGTGTATCGCACAGCGCGCCCGCCGGGACCGCGAGCGGGAGCGCAGCAAGTCCAAGAAGGATCTTATGTTGCAGGTTTATCGGTATGTTGTTGTTGGTATTTGTTTTGTTTAGTTTTCTATTTGCAAGCGCAAGTACTCAAACTTAATACTTCATTAGTTAGTGATATGGTAAATAATATTCTTAAATACTATTCTAAGAATGAAAAAAAGATGAATGCTGTGGAGATGCGATCTCTTCGTAGGATATGCGCAGTCAGTTTAGCTGATCGAATCCGCAATGAAAAGGTACACAGAATGGCAGGTACTAGCGAGGATGTCACGGTGAGAATGAAGAACGTTCTCAGCTGGTTTGGGCACGTCGAACGAATAAGTGATGAAGGAATGACAAAGAAGATTTATGATGGAAAAATGAGTGGTAAGAGAGGTAGGGGGAGACCTCGGTTGACCTTCGAAAACACAGTACGAAAGATACTGGAGGAAGGTCACGTAAAAAGCATGAGGACCCCCCGGATGGCATGTATGAAGAGGTTGATGACAGTGGACGAGGCGAAAGAGGTATGTAGAGACCGTAGCGTTTGGCGCTCCGTTCTCTCTCTCGTTAGGGATAAAGCGTGATGCTAGTTTAGTTTAGTTTAAATACTATTCTATTCTTAAATATTGAAATAATTTTTTGATCTAAGCCTGAATGCGAGTAAGAGAAAGGTTCTGGTGTTTGAAAGAAATGAAGAAAAGACAGAATGCAAAATCAGTGTAAATGGTAAGATATTAGAACAAATGAATGAAGTGGTCTGCTATCTTTGATACTGTGTGACCTTCCGTTCACGTAAAAAGCATGAGGACCCCCCGAAGGGCATATACGCAGTGGAAGAGGTGAAAGAGGTATGCAGACACCGTAGCTTTTGGCGCTCCGTTCTCTTTGACTATATCGCTAGGGATACAGTGTTTAGCTAGTTTAGTTTTTACTTTTATGATGTAATTATATATGAGTTTTGAAATTAGCTTGCAAGCTGTAAATTAATAAAAAAGACGAATACTGCAAATTTTTAATTACAATTACAATGAAACAACACTTGAAACATAGTATTTTTCCAGTCCCAACACAGGCCTACAAATCCGCCTGGAATCCCTGGCGGAGATCGAGAAGAAGTACCGCGCCGCCAGCGCGGAGGAGGCGGGCGCGGCGTGGCGCGCGCAGCACGCGGCGTCGCTGCGCACGTGCGCGCACGCGTACTGGCGCGCCGCGTGCCGCAACGCGGGCGCGTGCGAGGTGGGCCTGCGCGTGCGCACCTACCACGTGCTGGCCGGCTCCGTGCTGGCCGTGTGGGCGCGCGTGGAGGCGGCGCTGGCGGCGCGCTCCGCCGGCAAGATGCAGGTGGTGCGCATCAAGACCGACGACGGCCTCAAGCTGGTTGGTGAGTAGTGTTTCATACTACGTTGTATACGTGACAGTCTAATTTAACATAATATACAAATAAACATTTGTTTGTGTGGATTTTAGAGCGTAAAATGAAACATCCGAATTTTTCGCGGGGGAGTACCCCAACTTCCTAACCTAGCTGCATGCCAAATTCCAACTTTCCTGTAGCTTTATTTGTGCGTTTTCTGTCAGTCCTTCAATAACGGAAGATATACAATACATATACACATAAATGTATATAGGCAAAGCGCGTCGTTGAGCCCCGCCACTCAACATCGCATACTTATAATATATTATTATTGATAATTCGGCTGAAAGGAGTGTCTTAGCTGAGCTTGGGCGCTAAGTTCCCTTTGCTTACCTCCCTATGTGTGGAATATAGTGTGAAGCTAAAAAAATAAAATAAATATATTTGCATATTTAACATTTTATTTACATCCGCCAGGTACGCTGATCCCAAAGAATTGCGTGGAGACGCTCAAAGAGACGCTCTCTTCTGATGCTGTATCTGTCACCGAACAGACCTTCGACCAGCCCGACCTCAAATGAGCTACCATCCAGTGGCCAGTACCTCTGTACCTTTGTTTTGCACCTCGGGACCATAAGGCGGAGAGCGGAGAGTGGAGACTTGCCAAATATATGTAGAAACTACACACCGATAACGTAAAGTACTTGTGGATGTGCGTCGCGTCTCATTAACGATTAGTTTCAAAGACTCCCGAAGAGATACGATAAGTATGGACCAGTGGCGAAGACACCCGATAGCTGTCAATGAGCTCTGAAGAGCCCCGAAGACTCCCAACTGTTGCCGACGTTCACGATGATTGCCGATGAATTCCGATATGTCCCGAAGTTTCCGGATAAGTCCTGACCCGAGTCAATTAGGGGTGACGCGACGCGGTACGACTGATTTCTATTAAGTTTTTCGCTTACGTAATATGCATCTTTAGAAAGTTTGCTCTACAGGGTATTTTCGTTTCATTTTCAAACATCTTTCATCTCGCTCACACCACTCACGTGTGAAAGGGACGGAGAATGGAATATCGCTTTCTTGATTTGCGCGAGTTACTTAATTTGGATGCCTAGTATGTAGCGGAATGTTTTAAGATTTGTGATAATGTTTTAATGCGAATATGGTTCCTTCTATCTGTCTATTTGTATGCACATGTGTATACTTTAGTTTTTATGTTTTTTATTATTTATATTACAAGTATGTAATGTGATTGTGAAATGTGTGGAACGTTTTTTTTTAATTTTGAGGAATTTTGACATTGACATGGTCGATATGGTTCCGACGTTAGCTCCTTTTTTTTTCTCTATTCTACTGTAGAATAAAAAAAACTATACATACAGTATCTTGTATACGATTGTTCATTTTGTACAAATGTAGCGCGTCTTATTTAATTCCCCCTCAATTTGTGTTTAGATTTTTATGAAATATTACTAATAACTAAGACTCGACGTGTATTATAAGTGTATTGACGAGTTGTAAAATAATATTTTCGTTTTGTATAGATTTTAAATAAAAAAAAACCTTTTTATTTTTAATATGACTGGCTCTCAAACTGTTTAGTATTGGTTCTTAGATTTTTATGAAAAAAAATAATATTTAAACTAAGTGCAATAAGTCATAAAAGACGAGATTTGTAAAAGTAGCGTTTCTATGGACATTGATTTTTTAAAATAGTTAGATATGTGAATAATGTCAAATTATGTATTTTTTTGAGCAATGTTTGATTGATCCGAATATTTTCAAATCTATAGTTTAATAGAACACCTTTGATTGTCTGTAATACAGTTTAAGATTACAATTGATGGAAAAAATATAAATATTCGAACCTAGTCGTTTTAGTCAAAATTGTATGTATCTCTACTCGTAAAGTACAGCTTCATAGTCTTTTATTAGTGTTGTTTTTTTATAATGTACTCTCAGATACAGATTAAAAATATGAATATATTTTTTTCTGTTTCATACTAAAAAGTTTGTGAAGCTCTACTTTTTTTCTAATAACACTATTATGTGATTGCAGTATCAGTGTAAGAAACTTTTAATATAAAATATGAAGACAAATGTTAGTTTTAAAGTATTTTAAGATAATTTCTCAGATTTAGATCGTTTGTGTACATTCATAGTGATACAAGTTCATTTGTGTTGTCAAATCATATGTCAAATGCAAGTCTGTGTCTTTAGGCAAAAAGACTAATAAATAAATGTATATAATAATGACGAATTTGTTTTGTTTTCTAAATTAGGAAAGCTGAGAATTCCTTTACATCCTTTTTTAACGTCACACTCACACACTCATAGCAGGGTAGGCAGAGAGAACCTAGGAAATTAGTGTTAAGACACTCTGTTCTCATTAAGATACTTCCGTTCCCCACTTACTACCGAATTCTGGAAGCATTGTGTGGTCAACACGAGAATGACAATTCGGCGCGAGGCCTTGTAACCAGAACGAGGAAATTAAAATAAAAGTATTAAATATATTTCCTCGAGTGTTAATCGAACCTATGATCTGTCGCGTACAACTTCGCACCTCTGCGTCAAGACTGGCCACATATCCATATAATATATCTTCAAAACAATTTAGTATCTCCTATTTTAGTATTTATTCTCCTTTGGAGAATGAAACTTTTGGGCCGTCACGTAAAGAATTGAGATGTGATCTAAAAAATTTCAATTTTTTTTTATTTTTAGAATAGCAAATAATAAATTAATTGACATTCTGGAAGTGGAGAAAAATGAAAAAAATAAGATTTAGATCCTTAATCGATTAAAATCAATCATATTTTAAATCATAGATGTGACAGCTGATTGACAATCACACCTTGTCTAATGATTTTTTGCATTTTTGCTTCTGTTTCTTGTCATCGCAAAATCAGGCCATTAAATAAAAAACATAAAAAAAACATTTGCTTCTGTCATTACGTTCGTGTCATAACGCATCGACATTTTGAATGTTTTCCCGTTTGTTTCATATTTTCAACGACTACTGTTTTGTTTTTCTCGGATTTTGACTCTGCCTACTTTGTACGACCCTCGCTTCCTCACTGGACTCTGAAATCTTTTGGATCTTACGACCGCCACGCTATGGATATGAATCACTGTGTGAATTGTGGGATAGCCAATGGACACTGCAATACCTAGGGTATCCGACGACCTTTAGACGATGAAAACCACCACAACCTGGTTACTTAGAGGTGTGATATAATCCCGACATATAAGCAGGAAAATATATTTCTGTTACATTTTAGTTGACAGCTTTCGTAGAGGAAGGGAAGCTATTGCTATGAAATACTGCAATTGTATTGTAGGAAGACGAATCGTAGGCTGCTGTGCTCATGTTATGAGTATTAT
>JAATLQ010033160.1:0-16786 GCA_013421005.1 Heliconius erato x Heliconius himera | reverse complement strand
TGTCACACAAACGACATCCAAATCTCTATCATCCATCGCATCTAATAATTCATTCATCTTTTCTTCCATCCCTCCTCTTACATTCCACGTAGCTATTTGTAGCTCCGTCCTCCACCTCGTGGCGTGTTGGGTGGCGGTCTCCAACGCCGCATTCGTCGCCACTTGACACACCATTGTACCCCCATTATAACTTATATATAGTTATTATAGTTTTGAAGCAATAAAAAATTATATATCTATTCTACTGTGGTTTGAAATCTGAAATTATTTTGACCATTTTAAAGGGCAACAAGTCCCTAAGCCGCACCAGGCAGCAAATACCCTAGCTACGCCACTGCCCCTTGTAGATACTCTTTTTATTGAATTGCATACGAAAGATTATTGCTGTTTAATTAATGCCGTCTATATCCCGCCTAATATGCCAGCTACTATTTATGAACAGTATTTTGATAATTTACAGGTTATTTTACAATCTGGCTATTTCGACAAGTTTACCGTTGTAGGGGACTTTAATGTTTCTAAAATGGAGTGGCAAGATTCAAATAAGTATTTTAAACCTTTATTTTCCAGTGATTATAACCCATCCTGTAAGTATTTATATAACTTTATAAAATCCTTTAGCACATTTCAACTTAATAAATTTAAAAACTGTAATAGCCATATACTTGACTTGTCTATTACCGATATTACAGATTGTGAATCTTTTCTTGTGCCAATTTCACTAGTGCCTCTTGATCCATCATTTAATCCATTCATTTATTTTATCATCCATCATTCATTCATTCATTTTATCATCCATCATTTTACGTTCTTGTTCCTATTTGTAGTAATCCTGAATCTATATTTATAGTCAATAAGCCTAGAATTGTTTACAATTTTCATAATTCAAACTATGATAATATGTCGACAGCCATAAAAGAAATTGATTGGAATTTCATTTTCTGGTTAAAAGGCTGAATGTGCCATCTCAGTATTTTATGATAAGTTGTATGGCATTATAAAACAAAATGTACCTACTAAGTTTGTGAAATCGTCCAAGTTTCCTATTTGGTTTAATTCAGCTTTGGTTCACATTTTTAAAAATAAAAATAACGCCTGGATCAAGTGGAAAACTTACAAAAATACATCTGACTATGAGAAGTTTGCATCACTATATAAATACAGTCGAAAATAATATTAATGAACATTGCGAATATTTCTGGAAGTATATTCATAATTTGACAAGCAGTTTAAGCATTCCTAAATCAATTACATACAACAATATGTGTGCAAATAATCCTAATAATATTAGTGACTTATTCTCCCAATATTTCAAGTCAGTTTTTGTGTTCCACCCGATTACAACATAGATAGTGTTCCTGATATGAATATAACTTCAGATCTCAATTTAACAAGTCTCGTTTTATCGGAATGTGACATCTTAAATGAGCTACGTACGCTAGATACTTCTAAAAGTCAGGGTTTAGATAACATATCACCAATCCTCCTAAAATCATGTGCCTCAGCATTACTTATTTTATTTATGTCTTAAAGAAGGCGTTTTTCCTATAGTATGGAAATCTGCACGAATAACACCAGTTTTTAAGAATGGTGATAAGTCTAATGTAGAAAATGATCGCCCAATATCGATATTACCAGCTCTTTCTAAAGTTTTTAAGAGACTAGTCCACAAAGCCATATACCCTTCGCTACATAGGGTCATAATTCCTGAACAACATGGCTTTGTTCAACTTCGCTTGACAAGTACTAACCTAATAACTTACACAAATCATTTATTTGAAAGTATTGATAATAATAAGCAAGTGGATAGTGTTTACACAGACTTTCGAAAAGCTTTTGACACAGTGGATCACAAAATTCTGTTGGAGAAACTTGCCTTTAATGGGATCCGTGGTAATTTATGGCGTTGGTTTAAGTCATATATTACTAATCGCACTCAAAAAGTTGCCGTTAGTGGTTACGAGTCAGATTTTGTACCCATAATTCTGGCGTCCCACAAGAATCCATATTGGGCCCCTTATTGTTTTTAATGTTTATTAATGATTAAGAAATGTTTTAAATTCTGTAACATTCTACTCTACGCGAATGACCTAAAAATTTATCATACTATAGATAGTCTCAATGGCCACTTCAAGTTTCAAGAAGATCTTGATAACTTTTCAACATATTGCAAAGACAATAAACTTAATTTAAATTTAAATAAATGTAAGCATATCATCTTCACAAAAAAGAAAAACTTTAGCCAATTTTCGTATAGGTTATATGATGTGCAGCTTGAAACTGTAAACTCCATCAAAGATCTTGGGGTCCTACTGGATAACAAGCTAAATCTTGACTTACAAATTGAAAGTATAAAAAATAAAGCCTTTAAAATGTATGGCTTCGTTATGCGATCTACCAAAAATTTTAGGCGTCCTTCTTCATATCTCACTCTTTATAAGGCTTTAATTCGCTCGCAGGTTGAGTACGCTGTGCCTGTATGGAACCCTTTATATAATAAGTACATAGTATGTCTTGAAAGTATTCAGATCAAATTTTTACGTGCCATTCAGTACAGATGCTACGGCAATCAAATACCGTATGTGCAATTGCTTAACGATTATAAGCTCATTACATTAGAAGCAAGACGTAAGCAGCTTGAAGCATTATTTTTATATAGTTTATGCCACAATAAGTATGATTGCCCTAGTCAATCAGACTAGGGCAATCATACTTATTGTGGTATTATCGAATTTGTTACTATATACCAACTAGAACACATTGCCGCAATCCTTGTCGATTATTTGCAACCAATCGTTGTCGAACAAATGCCGGTAAACGTCGACTACTATACAGAATGGTTCACTCTTACAATAATCACTTTAATTCTATTGATATTGCGGCAACGCGTCCTAGCAGTTTCAAAAAAGCAATACATTCACTGCTTAAATAATGTTGTGTATGGCGTACCTACGTATATATTATGTTACATTTATAATAATCTGTGGTAAACGGTGTTGGTGTTACATTTATATATTTTGTTATGCTGCTCTTTTATTTACATGTATGTGCACTGTTTGTTTACCCCAATAAATATTAAAAAAAAACATTATTTATATTTGATCGCATTATTTATCTGTAGTGGGTATATTAAGAAAAAAAATCTGCCTACCCTGATGTATGCGGGTATATTAAAAAAGCGTATATCACTTTTGTAACGTTACTATACCGTAGTTTTTAAAACCGACTCGATAGTGCCTGTGATTTGTGAATAATATTATATATTAGGAATATTATTTTATACACATTGTCTTTGGAAATAAGAACATTGAAAAACAACAGGGAGGCTAAAGTAAGAAAATATGAAATTAATGATGACTAACTAGTGCGAGCTTTTTGCTTAGCAATTACTTTATTTTTATTATAAATCTTTGATATTTTCATCTTTATTGTGAGTTAGCTAATATTATAAAATTGAACAGTTCGTTTGGTCTAATCTAAAGAACATTAGATTATTGAAAAAATTGAAATATTACATTTAATAACCACTTCTATCCAAGATCTGAATATTTTATAATAATTTCAGCTTGATACATACGACCTCGACATAAATGGTCTTGACAGACGGACAGACGAACAACAAAATGATCTTATAAGAGTTCCGTTATTACCTTTTGTGGAACGCACCCGTAAAAATGTTCGGAAGACCCTTCCCTGCTACATGCGCTAGACAGCGTGTAACTAAAAAAACGGTATTGTCACCCTTTCATTTTTTTAAAACAATAGTGAAGTATGTCTCGAAATAAGAGCTAATTCTTATTTACCTAGAGTTACATACCTAATGGCATCTAATAATATATAATTAATTTCTATTTTAGTCATCTAATACAGACGAGCCGCAATGGCGTTTCATGCTGTTTTTTTTAATAGTTTCACGGTGTATCCCTCATATACTTAGTTGGCAGAAAGTAACTAATGTTCGGACACTCCACTTTCCATTTTCCGCCCAATTTTCGAGATATTCCGAGTTGTGTGGCAGCACTCAATGCCGCGCTTTGTCTAGATACCAGAGCGAGGAATTAAAAATAACTTATTCCCCGGAGAGAACATCGAATCCACAACTATCGCGTTACTGTCACACATTGCCGCTGCCCCACAACGAGGGCCTCAGTTTAAATATATTTTTTAAGGTGTCGTCCTAAAATATCCAGTCTGAAAAATAACCAGTAACGTTGGCTATTAGTGTATCAATAAAAAAGAATTCTAATGTACCTGAGTATAATTTTAGAGAATATGGATCCCTCTACCTTACACCCCACTTGATGAAGGTTTCGCTAAATCTTTCAGTTTTTTATTTTCACAGTCATAACTTCATAAATTTTCATAAAATTATAAATTAGCTTCACGATGTATCCCGCACACAGCAGGGTAGGCAGAGGGAACCTAGTGTTAAGACACTCCGTTCCCCACTTTCTGCCGAATTCTGGAAGCATTGCGTGTTGAGTGGCAGAACTCAACGCCGCGCTTAACCTCGATACCAGAGCGAAGAAATGGAAATATAAATTTAAGTAAATATTTCATCTCCTCGAGTGGGGATCGAACCCACAACCAGTCGATTTGCAGTCACACCTCGTGCCGCTGCGCCACGACCGACCTCGAACTCGGCCTCATAAATTTTCATAATGGGACGAATATATATTTTTTGCTTAGCATAACTTCCCAGATTTTTTTTGAGTGAGTCAATTGCTTTATAGTAGTTAACATCTTCAATTTTAGTAGTTAACATCTTCGTAATTGTGATTCATTCTATAAAACTTTATAAAATATCTTGTAAAGATTACATACTGAGGCTGATAACCTGTAAATGTGTGATCTCTTTCGCCTCTTTTATGGAACAATATTAGTTGATGTAGTTAATTGTCGTTGAATATGTTGTATATTGTATTTATTATAACATCTGAGCATCCTATTAGAAGTTCCATCTTACCCTGGTGATTTTTTATTTTCTTATGCCTTAATTGCTTTAGTTACTTAGTTTTTGGTAATAAATCTTTGATGGTAGTACAATTGAGGTTTTGGGGGACGTTTTTTATTGCAGAGTTCTCGATAAAAGTATGTAGCTACGCCTAGTATGTCTATGCGTTTTGTATAGCTCTTTTATTGTTTTTTTAATTCTGTTCCAGTTTATACAATTTAGCAGCTAGTTTTGTGCTTTTGACTTAAACGGTAGTTTTAAAATGGAACATTATTCAATTTAGCCTTTCTTATTTAATTATTAACAAAACACAGACGGTTATTTTATTATTATATTTAAATTAATATGTTTGCTATTTCGTTAATTGGAATATTATATTTCGTCATTAGGTTCCCTCTACCTTAAAATGCGTGGCAGAACGTGAAGCTATTTTTTCATATGTATTTATATATTTTTTCAATGCACTATACAATTGTACCTGAACAATTTCTGAAGATGATTCAGCATCGTTTCAGTAACGTACTTGCTATTATTGCATTAACAAAGATCTCGGTGCATAGAAAATTGATATGCTTACAAGTGAATAGTTATAAAATAAAAATATATAAAAAAGAGACGTGAATTATGTGTGTGATATAACGGCTACATTGTTGTTTCGTTAACAAGTATAAAGGGTAAGTCATAGTTACGCTACTTTCAGCATAACCTATAGTATTTAGATAAGGTTACTATTGTTTTGATTAAGCATTCAGAAAGTATAGTGTATTTCGGTAGTTCTGTTCTAACCAGTACGACGACTGGTAGTCTAAATAAACTTTTTAAATACATTTCGTTTAGGACCCGAGACATAGCTGGAACATTTAGTAGAAACGGCGATTCATAATTAGATTATAGAACAAACCGCGACAATCAGCTTCACCCTGTATCCTAGGGTAGGCAGTGGGAACCTAGTGTTAAGACACTCCGTTTCCCACTTTCTGCCGAATTCTGGAGGCATTGCGCGTTGAGTGGCAGAACTCAACGCCGCGCTTAACCTCGACACCAGAGCGAAGAAATGGAAATATAAATTTAAGTAAATATTTCATCTCTTCGAGTGGGGATCGAACTCACAACCAGTCGCTTTTACAGTTACACTTCGTGCCGCTGCGCCACGACTGACCTCAACCGCGACAATCGGCATCGCAATCGGCATCGGCAATCGCATCTGAATAAAAACTTTGTGGGACCATCTCCAGCCACAGCAACAGCAGTAATGAAAATATCAAATATTTCCTCGAGTGAGATTTGAACCCACCAGCTAAGTCACCGTTAACTCAGTGCAATTTGCCTTTTCACATCTTTTTCAATTTTTATTCTTGTGGAATGCTCCCAAGAGGTGCAGGTGCGAGTCCTGCTTATTCTTTTTTTTATTCTAAAACAATATTTGATTTTCAAATAAAAAAATAAGTAAGTTCAACAAAACCATTACATCACTATTAATATGATACTACTATTAAGTTATACACATCTAAAGAGCAAATATAGTGCCACTATGTTACTAAACGACAAATACGTAATTAATTAAAGAAAAACTTGTTATAAATGGCATTAATTTAATTAATTAATCAATTAACCAAATGACAATAATTATCGTATGAAAATAATCGATTTGGTATCGATTTTCGACGAATACAAAAACAATGTCTCATTAACGTTATCGGCTTCCACAACCTGTAACAATAAAAAAAACATAAAAGAACGATTAAAATTCACTTTTAGTATACATTTTCACGTCCACACGAGAGAACGATATAAATAAGTATTTTTTTCAGGCATGAAGAAAATTCTCTATATATTCCGGGAAGGGAGTCAAGTGAATCAAATATTATGCGCGTTTTTGAGTAAGTATATTGATATAATAATATTTTTTTATATGTCATCTGTATTTTATGGCGTGATTAAAGAGTGATGAGGCCGTCGTGGTGTGATAACCTGTAGACTGTAAACGCAACGATTATGGATTTGATTCCGACCTGAAGGAATTAATTGTTTTCATTTTTTCACTATGGTATCAAATCTTTGATTTGAGTTGAGGCTGTTGTGTTCTGCTCATCACTCTAGCAATGTCTCGGAATTTGGACGGAAAGAGGAGAACGGAGTGTCTTGAGTTGGTTCCCTCTACAACAAAAGTGTATAGTTAAAAATAATATTGCATATTTTTTAAACATTTTTAAAGTGTTATTCAACACTTAGGAAAGAAAAATACTTAAGCATATAAAAGTTTCGACGTAGCTCGATTAGAACGTATGGCTTAGTGGTCGGAGTGCCTGGTCGGTTTCCAGGAGGCGCGGGTTCGAGTCCTGCTACGTTCAAATTTTTATACGTTTTCCAAATAAGTATTAATATTACATACTTGTATTACGTATCTATATTAGACTTATAATATTAAATATTGAAATTTAATTTTCAGTTTGCATACCGATCTACAGTTACGGAACATGCATAGGATGGATGTCACCAATGACACTTCTCCTGCAGTCAAATAAATCACCCAAAGGAGTACCTCTAACCGATGTAGAAGTATGAACTTTAACAATTCATTGTTTATATCTGTAATTCTTAGGTGTTTCTTTAAATGGTGGCGTAACTCAACGACGCGTTTTGTCCAATAACACTAGGAAAAAAAAAATTAAATAAATATAGGTAACTGTAAACGCAACTGGTTGTGGGTTTCATTCGCATTCGAAGATATGAGATATTCAGTATTTCCATTTCCTTTGCTCTGGTGTCACGACTCAACGCGCCGAAAGTTGGGCAAAAAGTGAGAAATGTAGCACTAGATTCCCCTGTCTACTTAGTTTATTTATAAACAATAGTCTTGGCAGCATCTAAACCCACAATCTTTCAGCCACAACAGAGCCTTGATAACAATAATTTCAATGAACATTAATTTTTAAGCCATAGTCGTTTCGATATAGCCGATTTGTTATACAAAAGACATTCGATATGGTGATGTTGTATTTTCTTGTATAAAATATTTTTAAGAAGGGCATATGATATTGAGTAGCGGCTCCGCGTGTGACTGTGAACGATTGGAATGAAGTACTTTCGTTTTCTCGCTCTGGTAGAAGCGCTGAATTGAGTCCCGCGACTTAACACGCAAATTGGTTAAGCTAACCAGGCTTCGACGAAAAGTGGCCGATGTAGTTTTTTGTCTACCCCACGATGCGGGAAAAAGCGTGATACTGCTTTTTCATATTTTTATTATAATAATATCCTGCTGTGCTGTGCTGTGCTATTCGGGATACAGCGTGAAGCAAAAAAAAATAAAATTTGATAAATTATGTTTTAGATATCATGGATGGCATCCTTGCCGTATTTAGTGTGTGTTCCGGCAACGTACCTCGTGGCCCTGTTAGGAGATCGATATGGGAGGAAGTTCGCTTTGCTGTTCATGAGTGCAATAAATGCGGTAAGTTACTTACAGCCGGTCTCACCACTGGCTGATAAAATCTTTGATTTAGGATAAAACCTTTTTTGCCAGATAAGCTACAATTTTTGGTTTTTATAATTATGTCTAGTGATATGGACGGTATCTGAGAGATTCAAGTGGCGGGAACGAAAATAATTTTAGTCTCATAGTTATTATTGCATGTTTTACGTAGATTGCAGTCAAAGTAATAAGTATATTATCACCGCCATTAATGTACAAAGCTTGGTCACGCACTCAGAAGACATCTCTATGGATACAATAGTCAACCGATCTGAATATTTGGCAATCAGCGAAACTTGGATGGAAAATTTCAATTTTCATCAAGTCGCAAATCCGGTGGAGTCGCCTTCACTAATTTTAATCAGCTTCACGCTGTATCCCGCACACAGCAGGGTAGGCAGAGGGAACCTAGTGTTAAGACACTCCGTTCCCCACTTTCTGCCGAATTCTGGAGGCATTGCGTGTTGAGTGGCAGAACTCAACGCCGCGCTTAACCTCGACACCAGAGCGAAGAAATGGAAATATAAATGTAAGTAAATATTTCATCTCGTCGAGTGGGGATCGAACCCACAACCAGTCGGCTTTACAGTCACACCTCGTGCTGCTGCGCCACGACTGGCCTAATTTTAATAGTAATTATTATTAGCATTGACGTGGGAAATAATGTCGGATATTCATTTGAAAATGAAAGACGCAAAAGTTGACGATATACGTCTTGTAAAGGTAAAGGCCAATGCATCTAGAAATTAAACTCTTCGTGTTACAGTCGTTGTTAAAATATTCCAATAACATACAACGACTGATCTTACTACACCAGTTATGATAGTTGGAGACTTTAATATTAACGTTTCACAAAATCGCTCATTGTCCGACTTCATGCTCAACGGGTTCAATTTGTTCTATATCGCTCCTAACTCCTCCAACAACTTGGGTATAATATTTGTATTGATTTAACTGCTACCAGAAATCTCGATGTATCTTGTATGACATTTGTGTCGTACATTTCGTATCACAGACCTATTATTAAATAAATTATACTATACTTTATTATATATTTTTATTCCTTACTTTTATCCTATATACATAAATAAAAATATTTAAAAATATAACCAGTTATAACGTACAACAAAGGGCCGTGGCCACACCCAAGTTTTTTCAGTAATTAATTGATATTTTCTTTATTTATGTTATAATTATATGCACAATTATAACATAAATAAAGAAGTAGTAAAGTAAGAGCGTTACTTAAAAAACTTGGACTTTCTTTATTTACTTAAATACTTGGACTTCATTAAAATTAACAAATATTTTATTTTCGTATTAATGTAATGGATTATTTGTATCGATTAAAGATCTCAAAACTATTTTTCCAATTTTTTTCCACTTCCAACTTGCCAACTGAGCTGATTTTTGGTATTCTAAAATTTAAAAAAATAAAAATAAATTAATAAATCAGCTTCACTCTGTATCCTATTAGGTGGTGAGAGGGTTTGGAGCGTCTTTAGAAAAAGGTACGAGAGAGTGAAAGCCAAGTTGTAACTATTTTGCATGTTTTAAGAATAAATCAGATGTTTTTTTTTAAATATTTTTGTTGTAAGGTCAAAATTATTCGATTTTCAGATGGTTTGGTTACTGAAACTATCGTCAATGAACATATGGGTATTCATCACAGCTAGAATACTTGCGGGAGTCGTGATGGCGGGTAGTTGTGTCACTTGCCCGACTTATATAAAAGAGATAAGCGAAGATAATATTAGAGGAGCTTTAGGGTGTTGGGTAAGATTTTTTTAAAATAAGTTGAGATATTGTTTTATTCAATGTAGACTGAAAATATTTATGCAATCTTTTTATAACTTTAGTTCTTTTTCTTTATTAACCTATTTTAAGAAAACATTACTTTTATCTTTACATATGAAAAGTGTTGTATTGAGAAATATAGTGAGTAACATAGAATCGATTAATGTAGTTGAAATACTTTTCTCAATACTATCCAAAATTACTAGTTCTTTTTCAATTTAAATGATGGTTACTCAGATTTTAGCACTTTCAACTAAACTTAGTCTTCAGCTTTATATCTTTTTATTTCTTTTAGGGCGCACTATTTTTCACAACTGGTAGTCTATCGGCTTACATAGTAGGAGATCTTTTGAGTTACCAAACAATTTTATTATTGTTCCTTGCCGTTCCTGTAGCACATTTCGTTATATTCCTAACAATGCCTGAATCTCCTTCGTATCTTATAAAAAATGGTAAAACTGAGGTAAATATAAATAATTATTTTTTACGGTAAATCGAAATTTCTTTTTCATCGTTTTAATGTAGTTGTTCGTCGAAAATTGATCGAAGCGTGGAGAACGGAGTGTTTTATCACTGTGTTTCCTCTGTCTACCCTGCTATATACGGAATACAGCGTAATACAAAAATATCATGGTTCTGAGATGTCATGTTGAATGTGACGGTTTGAATTCTATAAAAATATTTAATGAGAGTGATTTTTTTATAGCAGAACGAATTTAACAATATTTTGTATGAGGACTTGAAAAAGTTGCTATAATAACAATAAGAAATCTCATTAGTATTCACAGTGGTGCCCTATTGGTGGTGGGGTAGTACGGCTTTGTTGTGGGTTCAATTCCCGCTCAGTGAAATGATTATATTTACAAATTTCATTTATATACTTGCAGTTTTGTATAATGTTATGTGTACATACGATTAATTTACAGGACGCAGCCAAAGCTTTAGTTTGGCTCCGATGCCGACATGAGCACGATCATAAAGTCCAAGAAGAAATTGATTTTCATAGAAAAGAACAAAGAAATGATGAGAGAAAAGATCATTTTTTGTTAAAAACAATTTGTAAGTTATAAAAAAGTCCTATAGATATATATATTAGGTTCTTGATTTGTAATTCTTTTCAAACGAACGATCAAATACAGAAAAATGTTTTTTTTTTAAATTAATATATTACTTTATGTATTTTTACGAATTGCAATATATTATTTTATTTAATTTATTTAAAGACATAAATATTTAGTAAGATTTGAACTAATGTCTATTAGAGCTACATTCATATTTCCAATTTCCCTCTGCCTACTCTACTATGTGTGGGGATACAGAGAAACAGTATTTCGTAATTTAAAATTACGAACATCACACCACTTGTACGGTTGTGGATTCGGGTTCGAGTCCAGCCAATGTTAATTTTTTTAACCGTTGTTTCAAATACTTTTAGTTCGTCAGTATAGAAAAATACTTTTAGGTAATAAATAAAATGAATCCTCGTTTTTACAGTGACAGAAAAGATTTTGTTCAGAGCTTTTCAAATATCACTAATAGCGGCGTTGGCTAGAGAACTATGTGGAGTAGTCCCAGTGTTAAACTTCGCTGGTGATATATTCAGTGCCGCGGAGGATGTCACAGGTTTAGTTCTCAGTCCGAATCAACAAGCCATGGTGGTAGGAGTGGTGCAGTTATGTGGTGCTGCCATGGCATCTGGTATTGTTGATAGATGTGGGAGAAGAGTAAGTTATTTTCTTATTTATTTTGTAGAAGTTGATTGATTTTTCTTATCTGGAGTAGGTACCTAGCTAAAAGTCTTCTTTTTTTAGCAGCATTATTAGTTATAAAACGATTGTTTATAGCTGTATCAACAGTTCAATATTATGTAGGTAAAGGGAACCTGGGAACCTAGTGTTAAGACACTCTGTTTCCCATTAAGATATTTCCGTTCCCCACTTACCACGGTATTGTTTAGACATTGCGTGTTGAGTGAACTCAACACCACGCTTTGCCTCGTTACCAGAGCGAGGAAACTGAAATATTAAATATTTTTTTCCCCCGAGTGAGAATCGAACCCACAACCGTCGAGTTTATAGTCGCACGCTTGTGCCCCTGCGCCACGACGAGGACCACACAAAAATAAAAATATATATCTTTGTTACAGCCACTCCTCTTCGTAACATGTATTGTATCCGGTGTCAGTATGTGTGTTTTAGCCACGTGGTTCCTTCTAACAGATTTCGATATACCGGTACCGGCGTGGGTTCCCGTACTTACATTGTGTGTTTGCGTGTTTTGTGACGCTGCGGGGTTGATGCCGATAGCTGTTGTTATAGCTGGTGAAACTTTCTCTTTTAAGGTAAATTTAAAAAATCATCAATTCTCGACTTTGAGATTAATATATCTTTTTCTTTTTCAATTTAGTTATGTACTCAATACATTTATTAAATAACCTTTTATATCACATGGCAAATGGGTGATAGAATTTCGAAATAGATTTTATACTACTACACTAATTCCTTATAAAATAATTAAACAGATTTTAAAAATTTATGTCGACTACCTACACGACTATACACTTCAGTCGTACTTCGGCGTAAAATATATATATAACATTTTGAATCTTTTAATATTTTAGTTTACTGGGCATACAGTTGTAGGTAGTCTTTTTATTTTTTTTGAGCTTCACGCTGTATCCCGCACACAGCAGGCTAGGCAGAGGGAACCTAGTGTTAGGACACTCCGTTCCCTACTTTTTGCCGAATTCTGGAGGCATTGCGTGTTGAGTGGCAGAACGCCGCGCTGCACCTCGACACCAGAGCGAAGAAATCGAAATATAAATTTAAGTAAATATCTCATCTCGACGAGTGGGGATCGAACCCACAACCAGTCGGTTTTACAGTCACACCTCGTGCCGCTGCGCCACGACTGGTTTCTATTCATCAATTTGTTAAGTTTTTATTTTCAATAACAATGTAACATTATTTTTTCAGTATCGAGGGACAGTATTGGCAACTACAATGGCGGTTGCCTCCTTGGCGGACTTCTTCCAACTTCTATTCTTTAAGCCGTTATCAAAATCTATAGGCGTGTATGTCGCCTTTTACTTTTTTGGAGCAATGTGCCTCTTAACAGCATTATACGTTATATTTGTTGTACCTGAAACAAAAAATAGGAAATTGGAAGAAATTTATTACGATTTACAGACGAAAAAAGAAAAGAGAGAATTGAACAAATAAATATATAATAATAAAATGTAGAGAGAGTTGAGTGTCAAGATACTCTGTTTTTCACTTATTGTCACATTTTTAGATATTGTGTTTTAGTTGGCGGAGTTCAACGTCGCTTATTGCGTTATAAGATTGGAGAAAAAGACACTTATTAAAACAATAACGCCAAATGGAAATTGAATCCATAATCCTGGCATGTAAAGTTCCACTACGTCTTCTTAGCGACGATTAATAGTTAATCACTGTGCCTAAAGACTGTTTTGTACATATTTTTAAGTTTGTTTGAAATATTGTCTATAAGATAAATAACTGATAAGTTATTCGACCGATAGGTATATGTGTGATGGCGTCTCTTTCTTTATTATTTGAAGAAAAGTGATAGATCTGACTAATATTGTAATTGTTAATAGCACGCTAGCCGTTAAAAGAAGCCTATAGGTTAGTTTTTTTTTATTTTCATGATCATTTTTGATAATATTTGATGCATTTATTAAAGATATTTTCAATTCAAAGTTACGTTTTATTCAAAATGCGACTCAATTCATAAAAAAATAATATAAAATTATATAATTGTTAAAAAAATATTTAAAAAGTCAGCTTCCCGTTGTATTCCGCACACAGTAAGGTAGGCAGAGGGAACATAATATTAAGACACTCTATTCTCTACCACTTTTTTTTATTTATGAAAATATTAATAGATAGTAATTCATGCCCTTGAGTGTCGCACCATTGCTACCCTTGCACCTGCGCTACGACGGCTTCCGTATAAAAAAATATTAAATAAACCTTGATAATTATAATATTGTTAGAAATCGGAGGCGGTTAACGTTTTTAAAAAAACAACATTTAAACACATGATATATATATATCTATCTAGACTAGAAGGACGATACGAAGGCGTCGAAGAAGCGCTTCGACAATGAGAAGGTTGGTGTAAGAATCTGCACGCTCGTAGTTGCGCTTGGCTAGGCGTTTGCAACATTTCTTTAACGATTCCACTTAAAAATCGTTGTGAAGGTCCACGTTGCTTACGTACCATGGGCATCCGGATGCCATAAGGAGTAATTTATTTTGGATCCTCTAAAGGAGGTATATTTGGTGTGTGCGAACAAGACACAAGCATAGGTCATGGGACAAATGTAAATTTTGTACAATGTCTGCTTGTTCCGAAGTGAGTATATGGTTTGAATTTCAACTCGATATCTCCAAACGTTTCTGAGATAAAGGGTCATGACAGACAGAATAAAAGACAGACGGACGGACGACAAAGTGATCTTATAAGGGTTCCTTTTTTCCTTAACTAGGTGCGGAACCCTAAAAACTAAATTAGTTTCAAGCTGTATCCCTAGCGAGGTAGTCAGAGAGAACGGAGTGCCAAACGCTACGGTCTCTGCATACGAGTACCGGTTGCTCATGCTTTTCTTGCATTTTAGTTGACCTTCCAGTATCTTTTATACTGTGTTTTTGAAGGTCAACCGAGGTCTCCCTGGACCTCTCTTACCGCTCACTTTTCCATCATAAATCTTTTTTGCCATTCTTACATCACACATTCGCTCGACGTGCCCAAACCAGCTGAGCAGGTTCTTCTTCAATCTCACCGATTGGATTGGATTTTAAATAGTAAAGATATATTCTTCAGTTTGAAGTAATTAAAATATTATTTTCTATGATTTGCGGTCGGTCGTGGCGCATAAGTTTCACTTTTGCCCCACAAATGTGTAACTGCAAATGCGATTCAACACACTATGCCTCCAGAATTCCGGGGAAGAATTTCCAGAAAGTGGGGAACGGTGTGTATTAACACTAGGTCCTTTCTGCCTATCCTGCTGTGTGCGTGATACAACGTGAAACTGTTTTTTTTTCTATGACATATTTTTTTGTTTAAATTTGTGCATATCAGTATAGTCGGATTGATATTTGAAGTCGGATCTATTTAAAAATATACCTATAATTTTTTCCCATAACGTGTTCGGTGACATAACCTAACGCCGCGTGTTTTGTAACTGCATATTTTGCAGCTTCACCAAAAGTTGTGTAAGAAAAGCACAAAGTCAAAGATTAAAGACCGTGGCGCGCAGCAACTCAAAAGAAAACTCTTACCATAGTTCTGTACCCTACGTTCAGAGTTTTTGTATAGTCTGTACTACTGACCACTAGGTGTCATTATATATATCAAACCATTCGGGTTACATATAGCAAATAACGTGACGCATATGGCCTTATTCAATAGATAGACTATTCAACATTTTTTTTGTTTCGGACGAATAGTTCCTAAGATTAGCGCGTGGAACTACATAACTCTTAAGCCTTATAATGCTTTATTAAGGACTAGCGGCTCGCCCACGGCTTCGCCCGTTTAAAATACATGATTATTGATTTAATATGCACAATTGATTGACAACTATAATGACTTCTAATATGATTTTTTACGACATTATCGTCAAAGATTTTTTGATTGTTTTAAATAAAAAAATACGACCATTGTTGATATTTGATATTTATAAAATATATATAAAGCTTAATTATTTATTACACGTATATATTTTTGTAACTTTATGTTCTTTTTACCTATATAATATCTGTCTGTCTCTGTTAAATGTGCTGATGTCAGTGAATAATTTAATTTACTCATTCAGAAATAGCCTTAAATGTTAAATTATTGATTTGAAGGATTCATAATATTCTTTATAAAATAACTGTAATAATTGCATATTAACTTCTGTACAGTTTTTAAATTAGTAACATATATTATATGAACGAACCAACCAAAAAATCTTTGTATTTACTTGATATTTCTTTCAAGATCGTTCTTTTTCTCTGTGTTGAATTAATTACGACTTAAACTTAACTGTTATGATTTATGAAGGTAATCTCCACTAATAATTCAATTTTGTTTACTTTACTGTATAAAATATTATATAATAGTGCTTCAAAAATATATATTTTTATCAACAATCATATAGCCCAGACGTTTCGAACGTCATTCTTTAGCCAGGGTCATACCAGCGCGATTGCTGTATAATATTCGCTGGCAAGCAATGCCTTGAGTTCATTCAAATGACGATAACTTTTTTTTTAATGAACCGATTTTGATGAACCAAACTTTAGAACCTAAGTTGAGTTAAAACAAAGCAATTGGTAAAATTTTCAAGTAAATCGGTTCAGTAGTTTCAGAGAAAAATGCGGACAACAATATGTCGACAGACAGACAGACAGACAGACAGACAGACAGACAAGAAATTCAAAAAAAATCTTTTTGCTTTCTATTATTCTTTTTAAGTGTCCCTCTATCCATTTCAGTCAAAATTACTAAATGTACAGACAAAATATTTTTACTGTCTTATTATATAT
>JAATLQ010033159.1:0-16786 GCA_013421005.1 Heliconius erato x Heliconius himera | reverse complement strand
AAAAAACAGACAGCCAGTATATAATTTGTAAAATTAGACCAACTTCATATTTTTATTAATATTTTTTATATATCTGATAGATAAAATAGTCTATAATTCTTTAAACTGAGATAAATCTCTATAAATTGAAAGGAAATCTACTTACAAACTAACAAGTATTTTTTTTTATATCTACAGCGTACATGAACTCAAAGGCAGAACAAGGGCGAGTGATAGAACTCAATGCTGCGCTTTGCCTCAACGCCAGAGCGAAGAAATGAAAATATTAAATATTTTATTTCCTCGAGTTAGAATCGAACCCACAACCTGGTGCGTTTACAGTCACACGTTTGTGTCCCTACGCTGCGACTACAGATTATAAATTGGTTAATTTTTAAATTTCATTAACTAATTGATGACAAAACACAAAAAAAAAACAAATTGTAACAAATTTTATAACATAATTTTATTACTCTTAGGTTCTATCAATGTCTTGAATGATATTAACTTTGCTCTTATAATATTTCACTAAGTACTCTTCGAGGATCGTTTAATTCTGTAACACGTGGTTATTTCCTTCGAGATCATTATTACACGGTAATCATTTTTAATATCAGCCAGTAAAGTCACGTTTAGCACACGGGAGGGTTTCCGATAATTGAATTTTTAATATTAAAGAAAATAGGGCAAGAAGCTTGTAATTTTTTTATATATTATAATAATGTAATTAAAATGTTTTCTGTTCTTTTACACGCTCGATTTTTCATATTTTCTTGGATAATATATTAGAAATCACGTTGTCTATTGCCACACACTTAGCATGGCTATAACTCCTTGCCATATACCCCTAAATCCTATAAGCTATAAACACCTATGAACATATTAGGAGCAAATAATATTTTTTACATTTTATTATGTTAGTTAGTTAGGAGGCTAGCGGTGGCACAGGGGCACAAACTGTGACTGTTAACACGATTGGTTGTGGGTTCAATCCTCATTCGAGGAAATTAAATATTTATTCAATTGATATTTTTATTTCTTCGCTCTGGTGTCGAGGCAAAGCGCGGCGTAGAGTTCCGCCACTCAACACACTATGTCTCCAAAATTCAGCAGTAAGTGGGAAACGGAGTGTCTTAATGCTAGGTTCCCTCTGCCTAACCTGCTGTGTTCGGGATACTTATATATAAGACGATTTATTATATTAGATTCGTAGGCACTTGTAATTTATTGCTAAATAGTTGCTATTCTTTGTTGGATGCAATGCCTAGCATATTCATCAAATTCGTTAGTGCATTTAGCATTTTCATATTCAAGAAACTGTTTAAGTGCGAGTTGCACTTGCTCACTGAGGGTTCCGTACTAATTACCAATAGATTAACGGGTAGTACAAATGAAAAAAAACGCAAAAGTTAAGTGAAATGAGCTTGAATGAACTACATTATAAGCTTGTCCTTGTTATTTTGTCTTATATTGTTGTATCTTATGTGTTTTCTATTATTTTGGATTTTTTACTTCTTTTGTACTGGTAATAAGGCATAGTTCTATAAGCTTGAAGTATATTACTTACTGGTAAGTGTAATAAGGCCTGTACCTATAAAAATGTCCAGTGGAATTTAGAGCTTCAATTTTATCCCGAGTGAATACAGAACTGGGCACCCATAGAAATTTCCCATTCTCTTGTCTAGAACGACATTTAACATTTAACTTTGCTCTCATTTCACATTTATGTTTTAATGGAATATATATGTTAATAAATAACAAAGTTTTACAATTCATAAAATTTGTTTTTACACTTTTGCAATATTAACTTTTCTGATTCCGGTCCATTTTATATAAAAAACAGAAGAGTGATGATTATTATTGTGTCAAAAAACAAATAGTCTTTTTTGGTTGCCGGCCCGGTATTTATTGAACGGTGTTTTAGTATAACATACATCTTAGATAAAAAATCGTTTAATGCAGGATAACATACATTTATAATAAATATTGGTAAATAAAATCTAAAATTTATTTATTTTTATTAACTATTTGTTATAAAATAAAAAAAATAATAATTTAAACATTTATTACAATCACCATTACATCTTAATATACATTTACATATTCTAATTTACATTAGTTATATTTTGAACATACGTATTTACTATATACAAATGTATACTAAAACTGGTAATATGTTTATAAAACATAATGTTCTATTAAGACTAAAAAAAGAATGACCTATAAACATATTATATCTGAAAGATCATAAATCTATTTCATATTTAAAAACAAAAAAAACCACCACCAATTCTTTAACCAGGTTTTGTAGAATTTCAATGAGTTCAGGCTATTAGTTTTTGTATTTTTTGTATGTTTCGCTTATAAAATTATCTAATGGTGTAATTCTTTAGTATCACTCTTGATAATAGTTAAAACTATTTAGTTTGCCTTTCAATTTTTTTTATTTACTAGTTTAAACTAGTCAATGGTACTACTTAGAAAACAAAATGATATAACTTTTTATCTATTATGTGATAAATGTTTTTTGAAAATTTAAGACATCTTGATACTCATATTACAGGATTGTGCAAAAATATTTTTATAAGTATCTTTTTAACTTTAACTTTTTTATTACATGTAATCTATGCATATAATCAAGTCTTGAACCTAAGACTTGATTACATGTAGAGATACACCGGTGAAACTAGAGAAAAAAAAATGTAAAAAGGCTTTTTTAGCAATTTTTTTCTAGCAAGACAACGTTATACAGGGTGGAAGTGTAAGCACCACATTAAATGAAACCACAGTTTTAACTACTCTATAAAAGCCTAATATAAATCAGAAAAAAATAAATTCCAAAAAATGAAAAAGTTAGTTCGTGTGACGCGATTACGTATAGATCCCAATAACATAAACACTTACACTTACTTACTTACACTTACTACTACAAAAATACTACTAAAGGTTAAACAACTTTATTGCTAATACCTACGACTCGATTTCGGAATGAGGCGTGTGCGGCAGTGTTCCTTTGATATATTATGTGTTTATGTGTGCGTGCGTCGTCCTTACAAATGGCGTTTTATTTTAAAACGACAATTTTATCATTTATTTTGTTTGAGGCTTATGGAGTAGTTAAAACTATAATTGCATTGCACCAAAGTGTTAACACTTCCACCCTGTATATATAAGAGTACAATAGGATTAAACTCTATTTCTAAACTTTTCACTAGTAGTATGCATTATTTTATTTATATCATACTATCAGATATTTTGAAGTGAAGAAAAAATGTATAATAAGTAATATGTTATATTCTTTAACATTTTCTACTGGTTATTTTTCGGCAAGTACCGTGATAAGATGATAGTTTTGTCTCGTTCTGATTGAACCTTCTTCATTATAGTATACGTAGTCTGTGAGTTTCAAATCTTTGATAGCTTTCAAATAGTCTTCTTGGAAATCTTCCATTAGTTCCTGCGGTATTTTAAACGAATCGACTGCTGCTATAAAATCTGATTACCAAAAAAATTATTATTGTACAAATACATATCTTTTAAATATACATAATTTAAAAAAAATACGTTTTTAATAAAGCTTTAATATAATGTCAATCGATGTTTGCGTCGCGGTGTACTTGCTAAGTAACAATTTTAAATTATGTATGTATGGGAATGTATAGTAGATCTTTTTTAGAAACACGCATTATTTTTGAGAAACTCCCTTCCCAACTTTTTGCCCAATTTTTGAGACATATTGCGTGTTAAGAAGCGGTACTCAATGCTGCGCTTATCTTGTTACCAGAGTAAGGAAATGAAAATTAATTCCATTGAACCCACAATAGTCGTGTTTATAGTCAGACGTTGTGCCACTGCGCCATGGTGGCCACATAAATCTTTATATGATATTAAAGGTACACAAATCAAAAAAAGTTATTTTGTAGGTCACGATTGATAGAGAAGAATATATTAAGTAAAAAGATAATAACTTAGGTTTATGAATGTCAGCAATATTATCGAATGTTGTCTATAGAATTTATTCCTTGATAATAATTATGGTTGAAATTTATTGATTTCGTTGATGATTTTTATAATTATAATTTCAAATTTTATAAAATTTACAATGTGAAATTTGTAAAATTTGAAGTGAAAATAAACGAACATAATAATCAAAAATTAACTTGTTTTAAGTCAGGAACGTCGTAAAAATCAAATTTCAAATGTAAAAATGTTTCTATTCACCAGATTATATCCTCCATTTTTATAATTCACAAGTTCATAACTGTTGTGATTCCGTTATTACTTTTATTGATTTTATTAAGTTTCTTGTTTTGTGAAGTGTTAAGTTGTTTTCTGATTATTTTATTTTTGTTATATTTAAGAACTTAACGTTTCAAAAATAGTGAAAAATGTGAATACAAAGACTTTCTGCCAATCTCACAAAAAGTGTTCACAAACATTTATATTCGAGATATTCATTCACTTACTTTTGATAGCATCCACGCCGATGAATGTAAAGGAATTTTCAGTACAACGCACATCAATATTGATAAATCCAATAGATGTCATCATTTTCTTAATTACTTTTTCAGGGTCCTTTAAAATAAAAAAGCAATGTAAAAATTAGGAAATTATATTTGTGAAATTATGTATAATTTTTTAATCACCTGACAATCATGGTATGGTGACACGGCACGTTCAACGTCTCTCAGCCAATTATTCCATTTTTTTTGGCCAGCTAAAGCTCTATAAATAGTATATACGGGTACATGTCCTACGAATATTAGTAGACAAGTACCACCACTCGTCAATAGATTGTATATATTTGTGAATGCTTTCCTGAAACATAAAACACCGTAAATTCGTCTACATCATACAGAGTAGAGTATATCATATAGAATAGAGAGGTAATACACATTCGGTAATCTTAAGTTTAACGAATGTGTATTACTTTTCTATTCTCCATACAGAAATGTTCGATAATTTAATTTCGAAATTTTAATCATCATTATAGCTTTCTTTTACGTCCACTACTGGACAAAAGATCTCCACGACGATCGGTTCTCCACTGCGTGCATCCAGCGGCTTCCGATAACCTTGACTTTATCGTTAGTACACCTTTCAGGGGACTTATCTACGATAAATTACATTGTACCCTATTTATTCAAAACAAATTGTGAAACTTATGTTTAATTTTTATTTAACAATATTTTATATTTTTTATGAGGTGCTTAAATTATAAAGGTTTCATAATAATGAAAAAAAAATTGTTTTAAAAAAATAAAATTCCCATGTGTTTACTTTATTATAAATAAAGATTATCTTTCCTAAGCCTTGTAGTTTTTATTCTATGATTTTTAAATTTCGCATAACTTAATGGCCCATCCTGTACATAGATTCTACGGTTCGTCCGTTCGTTTGAAATAAATCTATATAAAAATGTCTAAAAACATATTTTCTGCGTGTACTTTATAATAACTGCATATTTACCAATTGTACATTTAGCAATAATATATGTAATTTATAAACTGTACTGCACTGTAACAGCAATCATTTTATATGTAAAATGAGCTAGTCCTGACAAATAAACAGACAGATCTTTCGTGTACAGAATTGATATGAAATTATAATTTTATTATATAAATAGAGATGAAGTTATTTCCCATGTATTTCTTTCTAGTTTTTAGGGTTCCGTTGCCAAATAGCAAAAAACGGAATCCTTATAACTGCGTCATGTCTGTCTGTCTATCCGTAGTCCGGTGACTACGGTATGATTTCAAAAATAAAATTATAAGATTTAGTACTCCTTACATGTTACACAAAAAATTGAGAGAGCATGCCTTGTGGGTGGGTCATTATATAAGTATATTTTTCGTTGCTGCTATGGATGCTTTATAGGCCAGTGTTTATTATTTTTGAATTAAAGTATGTTATTGTGTTCAAAATATAAATCTTATTTAAGTACTCACTCCTGCTGTGTTGCCCAATTTAGGGCGTAATTAGAAAAAACGAAATCAAACTTTCCTCGCAACTCGTCAGGTAAGTCATCCTCTATGTCGAGGATGGTAAAGTTGATAAGGTTGGTCGCGTGGTGCTTGTTTGCGAATTGTACCATTCTTTCACTTTTGTCACTTCCCACTACTCTAGTACAATTACTGGGTAAAAATTTTGTTAGCATATTTGTTGTAATACATCCATCTCCGCTACCAATATCTAAAACTGTGTTCCCGTCGTTTTTCCATTTAATTTTCGGCGCATATTCTTGTAAACACTGCAAGGCGTCTCTTTTTTGTAAAGTATTACTTTTGTGATATAATTCTGCATTTTCCATGTTACGATATTTTTTAGATTTACATATATATATAAATAAAGAAAAAAAAGGCACGTTTTCGCTAGGTCCTTGCGTTCGACGCGGTTTCGGCGGACAATCTCGTCCGGAGCGTATATCGTATGTATTTATACGTGTCGGTGCACGGCATCGTTGAGCGTTGACTCCGGCAAAGGTGATCGAGGAAAGCAAGATTGAGGTCCAGGCAAGACTTTGATCTTGACACCTACAATTTAGTATAATCATTGATTACGCGAGGAAATATTTTAAGCCTTATTAGTAATTTGTTTATCCTCACGTGTCTTTCCACATTATGTTAGTAATAATAATAATAATAAACCCGCAGGGCAGCTTGTGGCGAGCTGTTGGGAAGTGGCGACCCCACGGACCTGAGTCCTCCGGAGGGGAATTGTAATCTATCCCCCGCCTCTGGCTTGCCTTTATTGGCCGGCAGAGTGGAGCGCAAGAGCTATATGCTTGAAAGGGTGGAAGTGCTCAATCTGCGTAATAGCGGGGAAACCCGCTCACGAACTCCTCGTGATGGTGAAACCGGTGCACATCTCTCTACACCCTTAGCCGACCACGCCGATGTTGCGCCCAAGGCACAACGCCGCTTTGTGGGGACCCATCTAGTGGGAGGCGAGTCACCGTCCGCCAGCCATTCAATTTGAGACTATTGTAAAGGCGGACGTCCGTTAGTCTCACTCAATAGCCCAGTAGCCAGTCCATCCAAATTCCATTCCATAGTCCTAGTTTAGATTTCCACATTTTCCATAGTTCCTACGCATTAACCGGCGATAATCTCTGGGCAATTACCTGTGGTTACCCAGAGATGGATCCCGGCTATTGCGTCACAGTAAAACATTTTTATATTCTCTAAGGGGCCTCTACGTGTTGGACCTGTGTCCCCACGCAAGTCTTCCAAATGACCGGGTTCTTTTGAACCCGTGAATTATGAAAGAGAAACATAATAATAATAAATATACTTTATAGCATTCCAAAAAAAATAAAACAATGTAAAAGCTTAAAAATAATTTTTAAAAAAAGTACAATAAGGCGGCCTTATAGCTTAAAGCGATCTCTTCCAGGCAACTTTTGGATGTTGGAGTTGTGTAAAAAGTGGGCGGTGCACTAAAGGAAATATTTACATAATTATGTAATGTTAAAAATATCAAATACATAAAATACAAACAAATAAATATGTATTTATTAAGACATACATACATATACTATATGTACACACAAAATATAAAAAACACAATAAAAAAAAATAATAAAAAAATGAACCAATTGAACGTCCGTTGTTACCGACAGCGCCTTTCCATATCCATCTCCAGTTTTCCATCTCTACTGTATATACTTCTCAAATATACTATCTCATTCACTGGTTCTAATATCTTGCCATTTACACTGATCTTGCGTTCCGTTCTTTCTTCATTTCTTTCAAAAACCAGACTGTTGGGGGCAGTGCCCTGTGCATATTTGGGAGGGAGTACTGCCTATCCTATATTGAATAAATAAAAGAGTGGACTGTATAATTATATATTGATTTCACATAATAAAGCACCCTGACAATAAGTAAGTAAGTAAACGGTAGTTAACATGCTCCCCACGTTGAAGAGATGTCTTCAAATTTTGATGTCAGCAAAGGACATATTGAATTAAAGGCACACCTGAACACCCTTTTCCTGATGCGAATGTCTGCAAGTGTCTCTTCCTGTGACTGCATTCATTTAGTTGAAAGGAGAATAAAGTTATTCGTAAATATACACCAATATACAGTGCAGGGCTGTGACACAAAATGATATGGTCCAATTTCAGTGGAACAGGCTTAAGCGGTAATGGTAAGGTTCAAAAATGACGTAAAAAGGAACGAGAAGAAGAGGAGGAGAGAACAACGGGATTTTAGAAATGCTATTATTAAATTTTATAAAGTTGTAATTTTTATAGTTTTATTTTGTAATTATTACTTCTATTGAATAAAGCAAGGAGCACCACAGCACGAGCAACAAGATTTGTTTGATTTAAGCTTTAATTAACTAAATTTTAAAATCAAATATTCAATGAATATAAACACCAAACAATGAAATAAATAAATAAAGTGGTGCTGACACTTCCATCCTGTATAATGTGATGATTACATTATATTAAAATCTTGGAAAACGAATGAGATGAAAATGGTATAAAATAAGAAAATATTTAAGATGAAAATAGGATAAGGACCTATCTCACGTAGCTATCCTTGATACGGGATGATCATATCTTCTTGGAGGTACTCGTATGTCTTAAGACCGGTACACATATTGACTTCCTGCTCTTGAGGCTTTGCTGTCCTTGCCTGGGAATGTCAGCAACATAATGTGCAATGTTCGTGGAACTATGTGCTTGGAGGTCATTTCATCTTAATCTTATCTTACTTGTCTACACCAGAGGGCAAAGCGCATGAATCCCTCAAGTGACTCTCCATATAGAAAGCTTTCACATCGAGAGAAAAGGAGTTGGTACTCCCTCGACGACCCTTCGGAAAGCGAAAAGCTTTCACATCGAGGGAAAAGGAGTGTGTACTCCCTCGATCACTTTTTATGAAAAGCTTTAAAAATAACAAATCAAGGTACTAGCGCTCTAAGAGTCTAAGCCAAGTACTAAAAGAGTGAACATGCACCTTCACAATTTCTTTGCTTTTAAGTCTTTTTCACCTACAACTACATCCTTTTTCATCAAGTTTGCTTACAATAAAATTATTATAAATATACGGCTAATAATATAATATTATTGATTCCGTCGTCTAAGAAAGAATATTGGATTGAGTATGCGTACACTTCAATTTGAACCCACGAACATACACACATTACATTAAACGGGCTCGAATTATGTTATTATCATATCAACATTAAAAAAAATAAATGCTTAGACGTAGTACCTAGCTTCTTAACTTTCTAAACACTTTTAATGGTCTATGGAAATATATGGCTGTATTAAATTTATAAGTAATTAAAATATTCAAATGTTAGCCAACTATTATAAATATTATGTTAATCAGTATACTCAGTAAAAAAAATCTTCTCATTAATTCAACAGTCATTCTTAGTAAGACCATGTTGAAGAAAAAATGCAATGAAAAGCAATTATTAAGCATTGGCAGGAAATAACAATTGTTAAGGAAATCAATAAAACATAAATAATGGAGATAATCGAACTTATTTATATAAACGATCTAGCTCTATACCTAATAAGTAGTCGTTTTTCCTAAAACGGGAAATGAAAACTACACAAATGTACCTACAGCAGTTTACATTTTTTCTTTATTTCATCTATAATCATGAATGTTATGTTTTGCAGTATACTTTGTAACAGTATGTACTTTGGATTTAAGTTAAAAATAATTAAATAAATAAAATAAAATATAACACATAAATAACATGGTTAATTATGAATAATACAATCTATATATTTTTAATACCATATTAATCGAGACGAGTTCATGTATTGTCGTCCCGAGTGTCGCAACCGTCGTAGCAGTAACCGTATATGGGTGCAGAACTCGGAAGGCAGCGGTCGAGTCGAACTCTTAAGTACTACGGTACAAATAAATATGATGCATATAAAGACTCGTACCAAATGTATAATAAATATAATATGATAATTCGAAGCCTATGATGGCACGATCTTTAGGATCGAATTTCTTATAAAGGCAATATATGTGTAGGGGCGACATATATTGTGGATCAAAGTGATCTTTGACCAATATTATATTGAATGTTGCTTGATGTCGCGAAGGCTGACGTGATGGGCTTATGCGAACTGTTATAGCGACATTAACTATGTCGTAACTGATGCCGTCTCGCAGTACGCTTGCGGTACGTAAGCTATACTTGTATGGCGTTGGTCATTGACATATTGTATACCACTTCTACGACTTGGTATACGATTAGTAGGTGTGTGGTGCTATTTTATGTCCTGGAACTCTGGTGTACGTTGTAGTGTCCGTTTACGGTTCAAGACACGACTGTGGGTTGTGTGCCGTGCGTTTATTTAACACATCGGCCGCCTAGCGGTAGTGCGTTCCAACGACTTATATTGATCTCACAAATCAATCAACGTCACGAATCACCATTCTTATATAATCTTAATATAAACAAGCGTAACGAATATCTTTAGAAATATCACGCACAAACGTCCCGGAGAGTTCGATAAGACTCTTGAATCCGCAGTCTGGTAGGAATTCACGGTGTAGGGGCGGGACGGTGCCCTTACTCTATCTTCCTTTTATTATAACTAGCTCGCAGTTATAGTGGAGAGGAAGATAGGACGGCGCTCTTGGCTTTCTTTCGGACGAGCTTCGAGTTATGACAATGTCATATTGTCGAGTTTCCATTTATCTAAATAATCTTCTGATGGCAAACATCTTATTAAAGCGATACCTTCTAATGGCATAATATAAAATGTTTAACACTGTTACCAGTCGGTGTTACAGTCACACTTCGTGCTGCTGCGCTACGACGGGCCTCCAATATTTAATTAAATTGAAATTTAAACTTTAATTTAATTAAAAATTGATCATCGCGAAGCGCGGCGTTGAGTTGCGCCACGCAATACGCAATGGCTTCAGAACTCGGCGGAAAGTGGGGAACGGAGTGTCTTATTACTACCCTGCTCTGCCTACCCTGTTGTGTGCGGGATACAGCGTGAAGCTGATTTAAAATTAACAGATTTTACATAATTAAATTAGTACGGGTTTATTTATAAAAGTAAATCGCGCGACAAGCTTTTATGATCGTATAAATTGTGTATAATAAGGTTATAAATAGATAGTTAAAATTTAAAAGAAAAAAAAAAAATCTCCTTTTTAGACGGTTTACCGAAGTCTATACGGACGGATTGTATATTAGTTTAGCTTTATTTTTTTCAAGCAAGTTTTAATTGTCATTGAGTAGGTGTATCGCTATTGTGCTGATCACGCCTTTCGTTGAGTCTTTGACGTTTTGCGGCATCGTCTTCTAATTCTAATTTCTTTTGCTTCAGCTTTTTTTTCTTTTGTGTTGATATTTCTGTTTTTACCATTTTGGTTCCACGAGTACCGAAGAAATATTCGTCGACACTAGAGCTCTGTTTAGAAGGGTAAGTGCTAATATACAACAGGATTCGCCCACTCCCCGCTGCCACTCTGTCCTCGGCACGGCCTCAGCTTAGCTTGAGTGTTTGGAAGAATGCTCCACATATATCAGCTTGAAGCTTTTTAGGGAAGAACCTAACGTTTTACCTCAACGCAGAGTGATGAGAAAAAATGCCGGGTCACGAATTTAAATTCAAATTGCCGCAAAAGCATTATTATTATTACTAAAAATATTTTACTGCTATAAAGATTAACTATTAAATATACCATGTAAATATTTTTTTTTGATGCGGATCCTTCTCATTAAAAAGTTATAAAGATTTTTTTAATTTAATCGGGAGTTGGGTCAACCCAGAGCATTCAGATTCAGATTTTTGGTTTTAACTTTTTTTTATTAATTGAGGCCAGTCGTGGCGCAGGCGCGCGCAAGTGTAACTGTAAATCGACTGGTTGTGGATTCGATCCCTACTCGAGGAGATGAAATACTTACTTAAATGTATATTTCCATTTCTTCGCTCTGCTGTCGAGGCAAAGCGCGGCGTTGAGTTCTGCCACTCAACACGCAATGCCTCCAGAATTCGGCAGAAAGTGGAGAACGGAGTGTCTTAACACTAGGTTCCCTCTGCCTACCCTACTGTGTGCGGGATACAGCGTGAAGCTAACTTATTTTTATTTTATTAATAAAATTAGGCTTGTACTACGTAGGTTTGATACCAAACTGATTACAAAAAATATGTAAAATGCGTATTTTGTTTTTAATATGTACTTATCCCCGACACGAAAAAAATGCCTTTGGAGATAGATCCAGACACAACAGTGATACAGCCCGAATTTCCTAATTTTCTTCAGGATTTTTTTCTAAAAACATTTAACTTTACAAGAATCTAAGCCAAATAATACTTGTGCATATATAATAAAGCTGCATCTTTACTGATAAACATAGGCTAAATGACAGGTTTAAAAAAAATTGGGATCCCTAATAAAAATGCAATAATGTAACCTAATTGAGGCCAGCTGTGGCAAAGTGTAACTGTAAAATCGACTGGTTGTGGGTTCGAACCCCGAGGGAGTAAAATATTTACTTACATTTATATTTTTATTTCTTCGCTCTGGTGTCGAGGCAAAGCTCGGCGTTGAGTTCCGTCACTCAACACGCAATGCCTCCAGAACACGTCGAAAAGTGGGGAACGGAGTGTCTTAACACTAGGTTTCCTCTGCCTATCCTGCGGTGTGTGGGATACAGCATGAAGCTGAAAAAAAAATGTAACCCAAGGTGTGAAAGAATATGTCAACGCATGCACTGCTGTAACTATCGATGATAGAACAAAATCATGTTCTGCAGTATTATATGCAATAAATATAATGCATCAATGTCTATAAAAAAAGTCCGTGATAAACCATATGACAAACTAATGTAGTTATGCCAATTTAACTACATTTTTACATTTTAAAAGTTGATAACATAAAAGTGTCGACAATAATCAAACCATATTATTCATACCTCTGTATTAATCCTTATTCCATTAAATTTTAAATTTAATAAAAGATAATTTTAATATCTGTAGATAATACTTTTTAAATAATTAAAATCGGACATTCCATTTAAAAGATATAACGAATTTAAAAATATCAATCTAAAGAAAATTATGTAATAATAAAATAATACGGTGTGTAGTGGCGTGACTCTGCGGGGTGAAGGGAAGGTTCATCGATATCTATACTAAAATCATAAATATATTTTATTTTATTTGAGTGAATTGAATAGGCTCCCAATCTACTGGACTGATTTGTAAAATTCTTTTACTATTAGACGATTGGCGTCTAAAAAAAGTACCAAAATATCCTTATATCGCGTACGCTGTGGAAATTATTGATAATAGAGCAAAGTGATGTACTACAGTTTTATAAACGACATTAATAGCTACAAAAAAGTTCTCGATACCATAATATGTTAGAGTTATGCCACCATAACTAATTTTTATAAGAAAATGTGTATACTAATTAGAATATATTATATTTATTACAATAATGTTAATTATACTTCACTGTACCGCTCGCTCCAACCAACACATTTTCCCGCCCAAATTTGACATTATAAGCGCGCGTCATGCCCCTCCCCGACCGCTCGGCCGGGTGGCGCGTAACTGTATTATTGTGAAGGAATAAATAGAATGTGTAATTCCTCTATAGAATATACTATTTTATATTGTATGCATTATCCCGTAGTATAACTATTTTTTTAATTACTAATTAATTAAAAATTAAATTAAATTAGCTTCACGCTGTATCCCGCACACAGCAGGGTAGGCAGAGGGAACCCAGTGTTAAGACACTCCGTTCCCCACTTTCTGCCGAATTCTGAAGGCATTGCGTGTTGAGTGGCAGAACTCAACGCCGGGCTTAACCTCGACACCAGAGCGAAGAAATGGAAATATAAATTTAAGTAAATATTTCATCTCCTCGAGTGGGGATCGAACCCACAACCAGTCGGTTTTGCAGTCACACCTCGTGCCGCTGCGCCACGACCGGCCTCTATCAAATTACTATTAAATGTACAATATCGATACTAATGTGCTATTATTTAATATTTTTTCGCCTTGTTGTGTGTTTCAGGTGGAATACATAGACTATTTTTTAATTTAAGAAAATATCTTCTTAACTTTAAAAATGTTGCTTTTTATAAGAATTGAAAAACTGACTAAAATATGCCTTCTCAATTATATAAATATATAATAAGTTTTTATAATATAAAATCTATATACGATATTATATATTATTTTATTTATTTTTTATCTTTTTTTCAAATTCGTAAGCCATATATATATGCATCTTAATATGTAATCAAAGTAGTTTTAGACAAATTAAAAATACTTACTACATTAAAATTCATTTCCCTAAAATACGAACTATTGTCAGAGCTTTACCAGATAAGATGTTATTGCAAAAATATAAATTTAATATATTGTGATTTGAACTCTGTCGATGTAAATAAATTATCTGAACTAGGTACCTTTTAATATAAAAAACGCTCATTTTGAAGTTTATAGGCGTGAGAGCGAAATGAACGAAGATTTAATTATAGAAAAATATAAACGCGCTATTAATACTTTGAAAAAAAGGTGCAATGATGTTCCGATACACCATGGCATATCTTGGCATAGACTTCTTTGTTGATCTGTCCTCTATTAATAAACTTAGAAATCCTATCCAAACTGATATATGGCAAAGCATTGAGTCTAGTTTTTTCATATGTCATTTATGCTTACAAAAAAATCGAGCGTATAAAAAATTCGACGTAGCTTGATGAGAACGTATGGCTTAGTGGTCAGAGCGCCTAGTCAGTTTCCAGGAGACGCGGGTTAGAATCCCGCTACATTAAAATTTTATACGTTTTCTAAAATAAGTATTTTTCTTTTCTAAGTGCGGAATACCACTTTAAAAAATGTTTAAAAATATACAAGTACTTTTAGTATTATAAGTAATAAAACATATGTTTTAATTAAAAATAATGAAGGATGTTAATCCATTAATTATATTTTTACGTGAAGCTCTTGAAATCCACATGATGACAGGCTTTCTCAGGACATAAATACAGTCATTTTCTGCTACAATTTGAGAAATATTTCTTATTTTAAAATATATTTGAAGGCAATATCTTAAAATATATTTGTTTCAGATGGTTTACGTAAGTACTAGTGAAGTTAGTCTACAAAACAAATTAAATATTTACTAACGCCTGCCATTCAAATAAAGCAACATATATATAATGCATTTGTTCTTATTTAAATGTCAAGCGTTAAACCTTAAAGCCAATTGTCATCAACTTTGATTGCTATTCTTACATTACAGGCACTATAAGTAAATGTTCCTAATATAATCTATTTATTGAAAAAATATAAGAAAATGGTAAAAAACTTATTAGTTTCGGAGTTTTTTCTTTATACTACACCCAATTACTTAACTGGATACCAAATTTCACCGTTCTAGGTCATCTAGAACTGGGTTAGAATTAAGGTCTATAGGTCAGTTAACCCCTGATAAAATTTACGATTTTTGGACGTCATTATCTAAATAACCGCTTGAGCTGCGCTTATGAAATTTGATACACGTATACAAGTAACGTGTATATTTGAGCCAAATTTGCCAGGTTTAGGTGGAATAGTTTTTGAGTTATGAAGAGGTAAAAAGTGGCTTCAAATGGTTTGTGTAAAATTACACACGGTGCTGTTCGCCAGTTCTGTTTTACTGAACTTGGCTACGCGCTACCACGCGTAACAATGACATGCTAATTATAATTAACCTATATGTCATGGTTCTATTAAAAGAGATGATTTAATAAATATTTAAATCTTGAATCTAAAAGATGAAAATATTGATAATATATCAATAAAGTGCAACAGATTCTTAATAATATATTATTTATTTCTTATTTGTTATATAGTACGATGTGACAGGTAGAACAATAATTTTACATAAAAACGAGCTACCGTCAGATAGGCGGCCAATCGCAATAAAGTGATGAGGATAAGGAGACCGGATGGACGACGATATGAATTGATTTTTCCCATTCGCTATTGTTTCTTCTAACATTAAGGACACGTTGACATTTTTTTTTAATTTGGATAATTTCTTGGAACAAATTCAACTCCGATGGGGCAGTCCCAACTGCCTTCAAAGATTTTATTGATACCCGTCTAATGGTTTTTTTAGTAAAGGGATCAATGAACTACTTATGAGATTGCAAAAGTACATAGGTAATAAAGATTAATACTTTGATTAAGTAAATATATTATATTACAAAATATTCGACTTTTTGTCCCTCCCATACCGAACGCCAATTTCATATGTAAGGACCATACATCTTACGTAAAAAAACAATAACAAGACGAAATGTGTCTTGTTATTGCTTTTTTAAGTTATGAATTTATTAAATTGGGAGTATATTTTATATATAGAATTATATGATGTTCGCCTGGGGGGCGCTGAAAAGATATTTTGCACCGGGCGCGAGTTACGCTCGCTACGCCACTGCCTCCTAGTATTCATAGTTTTGTTTATGAAGTTTGAATACGCATGCTTTTTGAGAGTGACGTGGTTGTTCTGCGAATATACAGGGTGGAAGAGGCAGCGCTCCATTTACGGAAACAACATATAGGGTAAAATATTTCAAACCTATACCTAAAGAAATTAATCAAGATGCCTCAACAGTTTGGACGTAGGATTTTTTTTTCATTTCACGATTTTTATCCATACCTGTATTTCGTGTGACGCGATTACGTATAGATCCCAATAACATAAACACTTACTACTACAAAAATACTACTAAAGGTTAAACAACTTTGAACTTTATCGCCAATACATACGACTCGATTTCGAAATGAGGCATG
>JAATLQ010033158.1:0-16779 GCA_013421005.1 Heliconius erato x Heliconius himera | reverse complement strand
TGCGGCGCGGTGGTGTCGGCCAGCATGCGCCACGCGCACACGCGCTCGCACTCGCGCGCCCCGCCCCCGCCGCCGTCGCGCCCTGCGACCAGGTCGGTGAGAGTGTGTATATGTGTGTGTGCGTGTGTGCGGCGCGGTGGTGTCGGCCAGCATGCGCCACGCGCACACGCGCTCGCACTCGCGCGCGCTGCGCCCGCCCGCCGCGCGCCCCGCCCCCGCCGCCGCCGCGCCCTGCGACCAGGTCCGTGTGTGTGAGAGAGACAATATATGTATGCGCGCTTGTTCTAGCGCATGTCAGCACAGCTGCTCGTTTGGCCGTACACAATGCAGTTTTGGTACCGATTCTGTTATACGGCAGCGAAACGTGGGTATTACAGAAGAAGAATGAAAGAAAGATGAATGCTGTGGAGATGCGATCTCTTCGTAGGATATGCAGAGTCAGCTTAGCTGATCGAATCCGCAATGAAGAGGTACACGAATGGCAGGTACTAGCGAGGATGTCACGGTGAGAATGAAGAAGAACGTGCTAAGCTGGTTTGGGCACATCGAACGAATGAGTGATGAAAGAATGGCCAAAAAGATTTATGATGGAAAAGTGAGTGGTAAGAGAGGTAGGAGGAGACCTTGGTTGACCTTCGAAAATACAATATCACAGATACTGGAGGAAGGTCACGTAAAAAGCATGAGGACTCCCCGGGCATGTATGAAGAGGTTGATAACAGTGGTCGAGGCGAAAGAGGTATGTAGAGACCGTAGCGTTTGGCGCTCCGTTCTCTCTGACTAGGGATAAAGCGTGAAGCTAGTTTAGTTTAGTTTTTTTTTTTTTAAATAAAATAAATCAGCTTCACGCTGTATCCCACACACAACAGGGTAGGCAGAGGGACCCTAAAGATAAGACACTTCGTTCCTTACTTTCTGCCGAATTCTGAAGGCATTGCGTGTTGAGTGGCAGAACTCAACGCCGCGCTTTGCCTCGACACCAGAGCGAAGAAATGGATTTATACATTTAAGTAAATATGTCATCTCCTCGAGTGGGGATCGAACCCACAACCAACCGATTAATAAAAAATAATAAAAAAAATTGGACTACATTTAAGAAAGAACTGCCTTAACATTATTTTAATTGTTATTTTGTACACGCAGTTGAGTAACAAGAATTTGATAAGTATGCAAAATTTCAAATTACTTTAATCTTTTAAAGCCAGTCAAAAATCATTTTCAAAGTTTCCGTTAAAAATATATTTAAAATTATATTTAAATAAACTAACGTTTGTATTTACAGTGTAAAGCAAGTTTCACAAGTCGTGCCAAGTTACAAAATCACATCCGGAGAATGCACCTCGGTCTCAAATATAACAAAAACATTATATGCGAGATTTGCGGGAAGAAGTGCACGGTGAGTGTTTGCAACCCCCACGCACACTTTATTTAAATTTGGTAATAAGAATATGCTTGTTCAGATTTCTAATGATAATTTGATACCTTATGGTATTTACTAGTTTTTTTTCTGTGGCTTCGCCCCTGTGGGCATGTGAAAAAAAACTGGACAAGTGTGAGTCTCGGCCGCCTATCGAGGGTTCCGTACAAAATTGGAGGTTTTGAGCTTTTTCTGAAATTCAGATTTACATTAGGCAGCCCTTTCATATAATACCTCACTTGAACTAGCGGCTTTAATAATAAATTTTGCTCTCTTTTTAGGACATTAATTTTTTGAATTTAACTACAAATGTATAATTTTCAGATTTTTTACTGATTAATAGGAAATATCACCGGGTAAAAAAAAGAGATGGTAAATTAGAAAATACTTAGGTGAGAGCCTTCAGCCTGATGTACCTACACCAGATGTAACAATGATCGATAAACCTGCGTACTTCTTTTTTTATAGGCGGGAATTATTTTAGTTATTTTTTTTTATTGTGTAAATCCAACTGATTAAGATACGTACATAACAACGAGATAGTATCATTATATTAACCTATTTAGGTTAATAGCAAATCTTAGGTGTGTAATCTTTTCTCTATATTTATAGTTTAGGCCATATTTGATTTATTTAATTTTTTGAAAGATATCTTCAAGTACAATTTAGGTGATATGTGTGAACAACTTTATTTTGATTATTTTATATTATTGTTTTATTCTCTAGCATGATTTCTTGCTGTGGAAATTTTGCAAACATTTTTATATGGTTATAATATAATTTAATTCCTTTATTTTGTCAAAACTAGTCCACCAGTCAAAGCGTCTACTTTTGGGGCATTCTTCAAAAGTAGACGTTTTGATTGGTGACTGATCGGCTCGGGGTGCTTTGTCAAACTTAAAGTGGTAGTAAAGCTGCACTAGTTACAAAATCATATAATATAAATTAGTGTTGTTCCGCTTTTAGGTCCAGTTAATAATTTTTGATTTGAATTTGTTTATAGAATTGAAATGCTTTAGCAAACTCATCGCTAGAATTACCGTGTACGAACGTAGTGTGTTAACATTAGTTCCCTGTATGTGCGCGCAGTCGCTGGCGGCGCTGCGCTACCACCAGCGGCGCCACACGGGCGAACGGCCGTACGTGTGCGGCGCGTGCGGGCTCGCCTTCGCGCGCGCGTCCCGCCTGCGCGCGCACGCGCGGCGCCACTCCGGCGAGCGCCCGCACGCCTGCGCGCTGTGCCCGCGCGCCTTCGCGCAGCGCCCCGCGCTCACCCGCCACGCCAGGGTGAGCACATATTAAAGTAGAACATGAAATGCACAACAAAATACATTATTTTTAAAATTAAATAAAGACGGCCAACAATGTGGCTAATATTTTTTATTTTTTTCAACATTATTTTTTTTTAAGATCCTTTTTAAACGTGTCCATACATAGAAAATAAGATATAGCGCGCATTAGTGATTTTTGTCACCGTGACTGTTGCGTCACTGTCACCGTGTACATCACCCTAAATGAAGGTGCGCGCATTCGGATACGTGACAAGTGGGTGACTTTTTGTACGCGGGGGATGGCAACACGCCCGTGACGCAACTGTCACCGCATCCATAGGTTTGTATGCCCGTGCGCGCATTAGAAACTAAATGTCACTTCGTGCCCCCTCCACCTTGCGCTTTCCATACTAGTCGTCTTCCGCATAAACAAGAAACAGCAGCGTGCAGCTCCGAATTTTAATTTCAAGAATGGTGTCAATTTCATCTCCAAGGCAAAACGTGTGTTTTCATGAAGATGAAATAGTCAACGACATACTGGTTGACTAAATTGAGTTGAGGCCGTAGCTCTATGACAAATCCCTAAACGATTATTTTTTCTACGTTTACTTTTTTTTTCTATTTCTTAATATAAGTGCACAGACAACCATCTCTTGGAGATTCATTTTATCAAGTGTAAAAAATTTCGTCACTGTCACCGCAAGTGCGCGCAGTAGCGAAAAGCATGGTGACATGACAGTGACAAAGAATTTATTGTCACCCTGACAAAAGTCACCAATGCGCGCTATCCCTAATAGGTCTCTTCTAATAAAGAAAAGTAAGTAAAATTATATATTCATTTTCTTTTTACAGGTGCACACAGGTGCTAAACCCTACGGCTGTCACATTTGCAATAAGCGCTTCAGCCAGTCCAACTCCCTCCACGCGCACGTGCGCGCCCTGCACCTGAAGATACCGCGGACGAAAACCCGCGACCACCTAGATACAACACACGCACAAGTTGCGACAAACTTTAATGATTATGTACAGAATAGAGTACAGTCCTAGATCATTAATTAATTGGTTTTTTTAGTAATTATGTCGATGTAAATAATTTAAAAAGCCGTAAGTTAACCGTAGATGGTAGCGCAGATTTCATTTTCTTACTTTTGATTATATTGTTCCCGAACCCGAAAGTATAGATTTTCACTAACAAAAAGACTCGAAGAAACTCGATAGAGTGACTAAAAAAGAAATGTATAGAAAGAAAAGAAGAGAGTGAGCATCGAACTTACTAAGATCGCGCTTACACACACACACTACGACACAGTGACATGAAAGTATTCCGTGTCATATACATGTACGTGTGTACATATTTTAAAATAAGTTTTTTTTAACTTAACGCTATATCCCGCACGTAGCAGGATATGCAAAAGGAGTCTGGGAACCTAGTGTTAAGTAACTTAAATAAGATTGTGTTTAATAAACAATGTTTTAATATGTATACGTAATAGATCGATATAGAATGAATACAGTATTATAGTAATTAAATAAAATGGAGTGAAAATATATTGTAAGTACCCTTGTAAGTAATGTTTTAATAAATCTCTATTAAAATAATCATATTTCGTTTTTCTTTTAAATCCTTTATATTATTGGGCAGGAGCAACATCCCAGCAAAAAATCAACACATAGTTACCTGCATCTATTATTAGATAAAAAAAAGTAATATTATTAGAAACATAACAAAATATACATTTTGTAAAGAATATTTTCAATACTTGTTGCTCTTTTTATTTATTTCATTCTAAATCTAACAAAAAAAGCTATCGATAGCAGTAAACATCAATATTTTACGCGCAATCTAAAATACTATTGACCGATACTATTAAAGTATCAATACTTATTATGGTATCGTTAGTCCCCATTCAAAGCAATCTTCTAAATATTTTTAAGAGAGATATGAATGTTGGTCTGGTCCAAACCATACCGGGGCGACGTCTCTCCCCGGTAACGAGACAAAGAGCGGCGCCGCAATCCGCCTTTTACCACGCAATGTCTCCTAAATTCGGCAGTAATTGAGAAATGGTAGTATCATAATGGAAACGGAATGTCTTAGCACTAGGTTCCCAGGCTCTCTCTGCCTACCCTGCTACATTTATATAGTAGAGACAGTGGCCCTTTAAATACACCGGCCGTGGGCTCCAACCTAACTCGCTTTTTTTAGACTAGTTCATTTTGGGGGGTGAATGACCATGAAACACGTGTTCAATTAAATATTTTTAAGAGTCTGAATTTCAAATATCCATAGAAAGTTTCAACTTCTATTTCACCCCTAATTCTTTACAATATCCCTTCTTAGTGGGTGTCCACATTCATACAAAAATTTGTCCAAAAACATTTGTCCAAATTTCACGTTTCTACGCACAGCGGTTACAGCTGTGCGTGTCTTACTTTAGTCAATGGGAACATCTCCTTTTACGTATATAGATAATGATCAAAATAATTTATTTAGTTATTTTTTTTTCAGAAGAGAAATAAAACATGTGAATAGATAAAAAAAATACTTTTTATTTACACAGTAAATAGTAATTCTAAGTTACTCATTATTGTACAAACTTCTTAAAGGCAGTCGGGTCAAACATACTTCTGTCCATTACTAAATATATATAATATAATAAAGTTTATTACGTTAAATGGCATAGCTCAAATTTTAATTATCTATGAACAAAAAAATTATTAAAAAACTCGAAAAAAAAAATATTACTTATATTATGTACATTTTATTTAAAATTTCAGTTATACCAAATACTTTCATTTACATCTGTATTATAACTAAACATTTCCATGTTACAGTTAGTTCTATATTTACTTTTTTTAAGGTAGACAGAGCAGCTAGTGATGTAACTCTCATATAAGAAAAAAAAAATGCTTGTAATTTAAATTTCATCTCGAGATTCCGAGACCCACAACCATCGCGTATACAGTGAGATATTGACCATTTTTTTTTCAAGCTGTATCTCGTATATAGAAGGATAGGGTGGTGGGAGGGAACCTAGTATTAAAACACTCCTTTCTCCTATGTCTGTCTGAATTTGGGTTGTTCATATAGAACTTATAACCATCACGTTTACAATAAGGCCCTAATATATTTATTAACATATTGTTATAAGTAGTTCTAAACTGCCAGGAAAGTGGAAAACGAAGTGCCTATTCTGCTGTACGCAGGATACAACGTGAAGCTGACTTATTTTTACTCAGTTTGCTCTCATTAACATATGTTTCGTATTACATATAATGCTATATTTACAATCATTATCAATAAAAAAATAATCAAATGACGCATAATTTTTATTAAATTTAAGCAAAAACAAAAATGATAATTAATAAAACTAAATTTTAACTACATAATTACTTATTTATTAAATAAACATAATGAAAAAAATATCTGTCCCCAATTTCAATATTGACGTTATTCTTTACAGTCAAAGTTAGATCAAAATAAAAAAAATGCAACTTTCTTTTTTTAAACGAACACTTTCATTGTAATGAAAAAATAAACAATAAAAAATATTAAATTCTTTAATATACATATTTGTCATTTGATCTAATGACTAAATACAAAAAAAAACAATATTTCACTCGTCCTGCTCTTTCTTTCTTTATAACTATAGCTATCTCTGTCTACCTTATATATATAGGTTTTATTTTATGCTTGAAATTCAGTTTTTGAAACTCAAATTCATTCTTATCAAAAAAACCAGATTTTTTTAAAGATCAATCAGAAAATCATGAATTTAAATTAATAGAAGTTTACATGAAAATACTTGAAACGGATAATTTATTTAATAAACATTATTTTGACTCAAAATTAAAATGTATTTAAAGTTCTTAATTATGCTTCATTGATAAATTTTAAATTCCAAAGAATAAATTTAAATATTGAAATCAAATTTTAAAGTACAAAAAAAACATGAAACTATACCAATATTGCAATGCAGAAGTGTTTATTTAAACCAAGGGTTCCCAACCTTTTCTTGATCAAGGACCACTTTTATATCATTCTTGGTAGCAGGGACCACTATGCATGTAGGTATGTAGATATAGTAAAAAATAACTGTAATAATTAAACAGAAACTTCGCCTCACCCCCCTCAGTCATAAAATTAAAACCGTTCGCGTACCATTTTTAGGCTTCTGCGGACCACTGGTGGTCCGCGGACCACTGGTTGGGAACCACTGATTTAAACGATATGAACGAATAGAATAATTAAATTATAGAATATGAATAGAATATAAAAAAAAATGAATTTGAACCTCAAACCCATATGAACGACAACATATACAAGTAAGACCTACATATATATCCTCCTGAGATGGTCGGTGGTGGTGATCGCGTTGCATTGCGGACATATTTTCTTAGCGCGCAGTGATTGAAGCCAACATACCTAAGAAAAATTTTAATTATTATTATTTTAACTTGAGGCTAGTCATGGCGCAGGGGCGTAAATTGCGTCTGTAAACGCGACGGTTGTAGGTTCGATTTCCATTCTGGGTAAGAAAATATTTAATATTTTCATTGCCTTAATCTGGTAATGCGCGGCGTTTAGAGCAAAACCGTGCTAATGTAAACGCGGCGACATTAAGTTTGGCCAATCAACACACAATGCTTCGAGGACTCTGCGGAAATGGAGAAATGAGATAAACTAAAAAAATAAGAATATATTTGTTTTTGGTTATTTTTTCAGCCTTCCGCCTGTAGCTAATATAATTGAGTAAAAAATGTAAAACATTATTTACTAACTTCACAGTAGACGTGCCAGCACTGTATGGACACCGCGGGGGACGTGTAGGGGCCGAGGCAGATCAGGCACTTCGCCTGCAAAATACAAAAAAAATCTTTAAAATGATACTGTTGTTAGATCACGAAAGTAATCGAGATGAGAAAATGAATAGTTGTGATGAGTAAATTAATAAATAACTCACTTCTAACGATGAATTTTGTTTTCTTTCCAAATCTTTGATTTTAGCCTTCAACGCCTGTATTCGTGTCTGAAAGTAAAAAAAATATATATATAATTAATAACAGAAATAAAATTTATTATTGGTGAAGGATTTTTTTTTTGTAATTATATTATACTGTAAAAAAAGTAAGATGAAAGGAATGGAAGAAATTTTTAACTATATATCAAAGCTAGAATGAGATAGAAACAAAACAACCATACAACGTCAGAAAGTAATCGACAATGATTAAGAACTGGAACTTACTTCAACTCATATTTACTACTTATATTTTCATTTCTTCGCTATGGTGTCGAGGCAAAGAGCGGTGATGAGTTCTGCCACTCAACACGCAATGCCTCCAGAACTCGGCGGAAAGTGGGAAAAGGAATGTCTTAACACAAAGTTCCCTCTGCCTACACTGTTGTATGCGGGATACAGCGTTAAGCTGATTTAATTTAATTTTAATTTTAAATAATATAAGCTGTTAACTCACTTCAGCACTGGCCTCCACTATACCATTAGGTTTGTAGTCTGTAGATTCTTCTAGATTCTCTTGAGTGTCCATGTCATCTGAGTTGGGAGGTATTTCTGCCTGAAAAATAAAAAATATATATATTATAAGATATCTATACATATACATTATAAAATTACAACTGAGCACTCTATGCACAGAAGATATATGAGAAAAACTATAATTTATCAATGTAATAAAACTCAAAATAATGATTTATAAAATTATGTTTATGCATGCTAATCTCAGAAATGGCTTCACTAAATCAAATAAAGTTTTCACTACTGTAAATTGCATTTGTTTTATTTAAATCCATAATATAACTAGCAACCCGCCCGCGCCTTCACCAGCTCAAATTTATTGTATATTAAATAACCAAATTATACAATACGTTTTCATAAATAATAGCCTATGTGTTATTCTGAAATATAAGCTATGGTCTTGTAAAATTTCATCTAAATTGGTTTAGTAGTTTTTAGTGGAAACCATCCTCACAAACCTTAATATTTATAATATTGTATACAATATTAGATAATATAATATTAGTAAGAAAGAAGATTTAAATTATTTCTCGAAAAATATTTCCTTTTTTTGGCTTGATAAATGCGGACAAAGCGTGAAGTTAAAAAATGGTTATTTTCTACTTACATCTAGTGCTATCCGTGACGGAGAATATTGCGGAGGGCCGTACAGCTCAGCGTCCTCGTCACCGTCTACCACCTTTAAAACATAGACAAATATACAGTGATCGTTTTATATAACATCACATCACAGGTTCAGAAACTAACTCCCTGTAACGTCTAAGTCTCACTATTTTGGTTTAACCCACCAGTTCAGGTCCATAAATATCAAGAAAAAATATGAAATTTGGCACACTTAAAGTTTATATGTAGGAGAAGTGCAGAATTCTAATATTTTTCAATAATAATGCTTATAAAGTACATTAAATCTATAAATAAAACATTACACACACTACTATACATTTTTTTTATTTTTATAAAGTGGCATACATGTTGCTATGGCAACGCCAACGCGTATTATTATAGGCGTCCATTAGTTTTTTTTCAAATGTACTTTATTGCTGTTGACCTGGACTGTTCTTGATAGCGTCACCGGGTGGGAGAGAGGCGAGAGTAGCTCGCCCCTCAGCGTCCATTGGTTCACTAGAATATGTAAATACACATGAATACCCACCAAAGCACAATCAGTGGACACTCTCCTCATGCAGGTGGCGGGAATCGAACCAGTTTCTTGCAACGCTGTAGCTCTGACCCTCCACTCCCCGCACCATTTGTATTCTGCGCCGAACTGATTGTCTTGTTGTTCTGGTTCATCATTCTGAAGGAAAGAAAAATGATTAACAAAACGCGGTAGAGGAAAAGAGACGGGGCATGGGGAAAGAGGGGGGTCTAGTATTAAGATACTCTGTTTCCCACGCACCGCAGGGAAGGAACGTGGGGAATCAAATTTTAGCTTTTTTTTACATTATATGTTTTAATAAAATATAGAATTTCCTTTTCGTAGCGACAAAAAGGTCTGGCTATAGTTCAGACATATTCATTTTAATATCTAATATTAACGGAAACGGCAGAACTTAACAATATTTTTTCCAATTAAAATCCAATCACCACCAAGTTGTTTTCTCCATTATTTATCTACAATACAAAACAAAACTATGTATTTGAACCTACTTCAACATCGATACTGCCTTCAGAACTGCTATCCGGCACATCCTCGTCCACTTCAGCTCCGGTCCTTTTCAAACATCTTAGGGCATGACGTTGTAATCTGTAATAATATAAGGAAGAGATAAAATAATAGGAAATACGTAGTGCTATAGCATCTGATTATAAACACGACGGTAGTGGGTTCTTGTGTCATTTAATGTTTAAAAGTTAACGATTGTTAAATTGTCAGTTGTGTTTCTATTTGCTTAAAGTGAAATATTATTAATTCGGGAAAATTTTTAATTAAATTTGCTTTGGACCATTATAAATTATATTTTTTATATTTATCGCTTTTGCTCTCTTCTCTCTCGCGTTCTATCGTCTTCGCATTTTTTTTTATTTATCGATTTCTAACAATATATTTACCTCGACACTGGTAAAGTAGCGTTACATACAGGGCACTCCCCTTGTTGAGGCGGAGGACTTCTCCTTCGCGATCGAAGACGCTTTAGACGATTTGTATGGACACGCTGGAAATAATAAATATATGTATACAAATATTTTACGGTGTATCCGAGATACAGCATGGTAGGCAGGACGAACCTAGTGCTGAGACATTCCGCTTCCCACACATCGCCCAATTTTCGAAACATTATGTATTGAATGTCGGAATTAAACGCCGCATTTCGCCAGAATGAGGTAATAAAAATCATTTATTCCCCTAGTGTGTGAGTTGAGTCTCAGGAAAGAGGTGGTGTAAGGGGGAAGTTAGTTAGTATTTTTTTTTATATTTTCACTTCTTCGCTCTGGTGACGCAAAAGTTGGTGTTCATTTCAGCTAGTCAAAATGTCTCGAAAATTTCGAGGAATATTTGTCTTAACTGACTGTCTTAACACTAGTTTCCCAGGTTCCATCTGCCTATTAAAAAAAATGACTGACTGAATAACTACAATTATACATACTCAAGTAAAAGAATTATTTCAATTCCATCTATAATAAAACAAAAGGAAGCCTTAAATTACACCACTCAGTACACAATATCTAATATTTTTAAGTAAATCTTCATGATTGACTTGACACATTGGCTGTGACTACAAATTCCTTGTATTGAAATATTTATATTCAAATTTCTTGACATTATTCATTTAGTATTGGATATATTTAATAAAAAAATATTTTTACAAATATTATAAAGCTAAGACAGCTTTATAATATGTATGATGGAATACACTAATCTCACAAACTTCTAGTCTGTATTGAAATATTTTTTTTTTGGTATGGTGTACCCTACTTATAGAGAAAGGCTATAGGCTATATTATTGTGGCATGTGTGTAATACACAACTATTAGCTGTATTTGACCATGCAGGTGAAGCCATAGTTTTTCTATCTGGTAAATAGTAGTTAGTGATATTTTAAATAACAATAACTTCTAAAGACATTTCTTATACTTAAGTAGGTACTTACATTCTTTTACATTCAATAATATTAATAATTCAACAAATTTTATATTATAATTTATCTTCTTAAGGTCTTAAAATCAAATTACTATTTAACAGTTTGAAACACTCTTTACATATATGTAATAATTATTTTATTATTTTTACAAAATATATATTTTAATACACACAGTAAGAATTAAATAAGAGAGAAACAATTTTTAAATTAATTATTAATACTATATACTATATAAAACTTATGCAAATAATATATCTTTTAAAATGTTATTACCTGATATACATCGCTACCAAGGCAACCGCTGACATCAACCTCCTCCAATTCAACATTACTACTAGACCCAGCAACTGGATTCGAACTGCCTGGACTGTTTACACTTATTTTTCTCTTACTACCATTAGATAACTTATTTAGTCTTTCCACTTCAAGCGACAGATGAGTTTCTAACTCTCCCTGCCTTACAGTACAACTGCATACAGGACAATTGGGCAGCTCACTCACTTTCTTTCTACTTCTCACACAATTTAAAATAATATTCTCGTCAAATACTGTTGTAAAACTAGAATTTTGCGTTGAATTTGGATTCGTTTCCATATTAAACACGACTGGTAACATTTTATGTTTGTTGTACGTTTATAAATCTAAAAACATCGCGAGTTTTCTCGTATATTACTATTATATGAACATTTAAAGGCGTTTATCGAAGTTCGTTGTTGCTGTCGGAACTTCTCTTGTTGATTTAACTGCCATTATTTACGTAATTTAAGCGCATTTGTTTCATGGAAACAATAATAAATAAACGTTTATGTTGTTTTTTTATTAGATGCCAATTGACAGTTGACATATCTAATTTGATTTTGACAGTTATTATGATATTAGTCTGTTGGGTGTTTTAAGTAGGTTTAGTGTTGATTTATTATTAATAATGTTTTAATTATATAATCAAATGTTATTAAAATCCTATAAATTCTTTAATTACTTTAATTACAAATTACATGAATGCAATTACAAAATAAAAAATATATTTATTTATCGTTAACTAGCATGACCAATAAATTCGCGTAAGACTAGCTACACACACACAATATTATTGTCACTACAATATTGACAATAATATTATTCAACATATGGCCTCGCATACTATGCATCATTTATTTATAACATTTCGTCGTAAAATCTGACACAGTCGCTCAGTAGCTTTATTTGTTTGCGTACGTGTAAAATCTAAAATTGTGAATAGAATGAAATAAAACCGTTGCTCGAGTTAGGTAATTTACAAAAAAAAAGGTTTTTTAAAGACTGGATGAGAAAAAAATTGAGTTTAATCATTTCAATATTATTAATGAACTACAACAGAGGCCATTCGTGGCCCAGGGACATAAAGTATTACTCTGTAAACGCGACAGATTGTGAGTTCGATTCTCGCTCGAGGAAATAAAATATTTAATATTTTCATTTCGTCGCTCTGGTGTTGAAGCAAAGCGCAGCGTTGAGATCCGCCTCTGGATAAGTTTCCCATGTTTTTATAAGTACTCGCCCGCACACGACAATATTATTGGCAATAATACTGCCTCCCTTCGATATTGTCGTTGCAAAAACAGAATTTTTACAAATCTACAATAATATTGACAAACCTGCCGCACACACACATTATTATTATTGACAAAACGTTCTTTATTGACAATATTATTCGTACGTGTGCAGCCAGGCAATAATTCATCACGACTTTTAATTGTACTGAATATTGCAATATAAGGAGATTTGCCTTTTTTTTTCATTATAGTTTTCCTATAGATTTATCTGTAATAGTTTTATTGTAATAGTTCTGTGATAGGCGTTTAAAACATCTTATCATAACATAGGTTAAATTTATTTTTCGCTGTTAAATTAAAAATTATCTCATCAATATATGTATACATATATATGCAAACTTTTAAATAATCACTGTAAAATTAAAGCAAGGCATATGCTTAATATGTTTTAAATAAAATAGAAAACAATTTTAATTCCGTATTAATATATTTTATTTCAGTCATTGGGTTCTGCACTGACGAGAGTCTCGACAGCATCACCACCATCAGGCTGTAAAACAAATATTTTACAATAATATATGGATGTTGCAAATTGAATATTCATCTACAATGGTTGTAGATTAAAATCTTTATTTAGAGAATATTTACGCTTAAAATATTATCCTTAAATTAAATTTCGTTACATAACATGTGATGTATTTGTTTGGGTGAAAAGTGAACCTGTAATTTACTAATATCTCTACGAACCATAAGTATACTTCTGGAGTTACGACATTGAATATTGGCATAAATGTAGCTTAAGGACTGTAGGAGAATATAAACACACAATATTTCGAAATTACTACCACAACGGGAAAAACGGAATTTCACGCGTTAAATTCACGGAAGCTAAAGTTATGGAAGAAGAAGAATATAACATAAACTAACTTCTAAATCCGCAACAGTCAAAGGTGGTTCGTCTTCTCGCAACACGGTTTCACCGTCCAATTTCTTTAAATTGGGCAACCTCCGCGCCGCCTCCGACCTCCACACTTCTAACTCGCAACCGTCGTATAGAGGGTTACCAACAAACAACAAATCTTCTAGATTTGGTAATTCCTGTAAGCATTAAGTGTTTATTCATACATTTTTATAATACAAGGCTATAGACTATATTAAATGGCAATCGTTTTGATATAAGCCACTGTACCTGCAATCAAAGTTACCTCCCGCTCTTAAAATGTGTCATGTGTTATACCCGACCAGTACTTATTATTAATTTAACCGTGTAGATAAAGACACAGACAAAAGCTAGTTTAAAATAAAATAGATATACCTGCAACTTGTTGAATTCGCTCCATTCTTTTACCAAATTGTTACTCATATAAAGAACTTTTAAGCTTCTTAAAACATTGATTCCTTTTAATTTTTCAATTAAATTGTACGATATCCACAATTCTTCTAATGTATCGCCGAGTGACTCCTCATGGACATTTAAAATAATTTAATTATATATTTTATTATTAATATTACACAATGTAAATCAAAATCGGTCCGCAGGTTTTAATGCGGCCTTCATAACGTATACATACATATACATAACGACTCAAGAAGATAAATAATGCCATCAAAAACATCCTGTAAAAAACCCAAGTCTCGCAGCTCAATCTTCCTACCGTAAAAAGTTGTGAGATCCATGTAATACCAAGTCGGTTAATCTATTTAGTCTCTACTTAAAGGACCTTCTGTCTTAAGTAATTACAGTAGTTATTATCATGCCAATATTAAAAATATTTTACGTTTTAAACAAATAGATCGACTTGGACATCGCATGAAAACACAACCTATCGAAAGACATAATAGACTTCATATTCGGAAGGACTCTGGTAAGGAATTCGGTTGCTGGACCGTCGTGCTGTGTAGTGTGATACATACTAATAATCAAATCATGCGAAGACAGAAGGTCCTTTAAGTAGAGACTAAATAGATTAACCGACTTGGTATTACATAGATCTCACAACTTTTTACGGTAGAAAGATTGAGCTGCGAGACTTGGGTTTTTTACAGGATGTTTTGATGGCATCTCACTTCTTTTTGTAGAGTTCTACTTTTTGGTACCTATCTACACTTATTATTTTCTATTATACAGTAATAATGATTCATTAACTGCAAATGTAACCTTGTAATCCAATACATTTATATGGGATTACAAAGTTATTCATGCAGTTGGTGTATTTGGAAAACTGGACCGAAATTACAAAATATTTAAGTTTTCCCATGATTAAGACACTAAACTCTATTTGTATACTAAATTTGAAGCTTCTATGTCTGCTAGAAGTGCCTTGGACTTTTGATGATCGGTGAGTCAGTCAGTGAGTGACAAAATTTAGAAACTTTAACAAGTTGTCATTCTTAAACTACTGGTTCAAATTGACTGAAATTTTAAATATACCGTGTTTATATAATGCCTGATTAGTTACTGAAAATTCAGGTTTCTTGTTTTTTGCTTCGAGAAAAGGATGGTACGGCCGTGCCGCTGTTTTTTGCTCGACTTAGCGGGGGCACTGCCGTGCCCCCAGATACATACTACTCTCAGACATGTTGCATGAGTCTGGTCTGCATAGCATGGTGGTGGTCTGCCTACACTGCTATATGCAGAAGATGCGGGACATTAAAAGAAGAAGGTAATTCAACTTACCATACCAGCAAAAGATTTGATATAATTCCTCCCAAGAGATAAAACTCGCAATTTTTTCAAACTATTCAATCCCGTTACTTTTTCAATCATGTTTGTTGATAAACTTAATTTTCTAAGGGAATAACGTATGAATTAATAATTTATTTAGAATTAGAATTATTTTTTTTCTATTACAAAAATTATTAAAAATATAAAAAAATAAGTGCAAAGCCAGTCGTGGAGCAGGGGCACAGGCGTGCGATGGTAAGCGCAATACATGGATTCTATTCCCACAGGAGAAAATTATATATTTAATATTTTCACGTGGCAAGTGTGGAATTGAGGTCCGCCACTCAACACGCAATGCCTCCAGAATTTGGCAAAAGGCGAGAAACAGAAGTGTCTTATTATAATCTGAGGGTATTGACCTAGGTTCCCTCTGCCTACCATGCTATGTGATGGATTACAGTGTAAAGCTTAAAAGAACGTCATCTTCAAGAAGTATACATATAAAATGAATCATGCCCTACATGTAGAGGATAGATGTATATAAATCGTCCTTATTTGAAAAATCGTTTATATTCGTATAATAATTAAGGAATGTAGTTACTAGTAATTACATACTCGCAAGTAGTTAAACTAGATAACGAATTATCCATTTTTTCAATCGGAGGCCATTGAAATATTAAACTGACTTCGGTAGCCTGTGCTGCATGCTGACCTGATTTCTCTTCCCATTTCTTTATAGCTTCTTTTATTGTAGTAGCCTTGTTCATTTTTTACTATTTGTATGGATATTATCTTTATTTGTGATTCTAGTAATAATTATTAGCTTAGTAACCATATTGATATAATATTAGCGTTGGAAGTCATGTATCAGTTATATTTAAAACAATAGTAGCAGTAATAATAGTAATTGTTTACTTACTAAATTTATCCTGCTATTATTATACTATTTTATCAAAAAACGTATAATAACATAACATATTTTTGTAATTACAATTCTTTGTAAACCATAGATAAAATTAACTTTTTAATCTGTATGCACGTGATAGTATCTTAAAATTATACATGTATTATATTATTTTTAATTATTGGTAAGAATATTAGAATACTAAAATAAAAAATAAGAATTTATTATTAGAATTGTTTTGACTAAATTTATTATGGTGGGGAAATATGTCGGTAGATTATAAAATGGATTACAGTGCTTTGTAAGGTCATTCTGTGACGGACTGCCGGACTGAATAGATGTAAGTGATACCTTTTATTGATTCTTGTTTTAA
>JAATLQ010033157.1:0-16777 GCA_013421005.1 Heliconius erato x Heliconius himera | reverse complement strand
GGCACCCAGTTGGCCGCAAACACTCATATGTTTACTACCACGGCCGGCGTTGTTACGGCGGCGTTCAAAATTACATATGGGCGTCGTTATTTTGCACTGCAACGCTTTATTATCGGGGGTGGCAAGTAGGCTGCGGCGGGAATAATATTCGTTGTATATTCACATGAGATAGCGTCGGCCCGCTAACTATCTCGCTCCAGATTGCCGTGACCGATTGTGCCTGAGTGCCGGCGATTTGTAAACGTGCTGTGCTGTGCTGTGTCGTGTTGGTTTTAATAAGGTTTTGTGCTTGGAGTTTAGGTGATTCTTTTTGTGTCACGCTGTATCACGCTTGTGGTATGGCGCCTCTGTTCACCATACAAACCAAATGATTCGCGACGTCACGCACGAAGAAATGAAAATATTAAATTATTATTTTCCCTGATCGAGAATTGAACTCACATCTCCTCTACAGTCATACGTTTATTCACACGCTATTTCGAAATTACATATTTCAATAATTGATTTATATTCTCTGCTATAGGAAATAAAACAAAGCTCAATTTTTTTACACTTTCGAAGTTTATAAAGTCTTAAAAACAAGAGACGGATTTAGCGGGTTTACGCTCTAAAACGACGATATGTTACCTGTTTATCATTATTATTATAATAGCTTTTATCCGCATTGCTAATATATTACATTAATGTTATTTAGGTGTGTAATACGTACAACGCATGGACGACGTTGATATACGTATTAGTGACTGTTTCACTGCTCACATTTAAAAACTGTTTTTCAAATTACATAATTTTTGTTGATCTCTATACTTACCTCTATATAAATAGACTTACACTTTGTTCCCCATTTTTCCATCGAATTCTGGAGGCATTGCATGTTGAGTAACACTTGCAAAAACACAGTTATTTTGTGATCATAAACAGACGCTTTATTTTTATTTATAAGAAACGATCAATGCAACGAAAACCTTGCAAATATCAATTAATTTTAGTCCTAAAATTATTGTGACTTATTTATAAGAGCTATAGTGTCGCGGTCTTTTATTAGAAGGAATAAAATTGAATGTTTTTGTAGTACGATGTACTTGCATATGTTTTACTCTTTCTGCAGCGCTCGCAGTTCGATGGCGTTCATTATTATTGTTATTTGGTTATGAAGGGGTAACTAAAGAAATAAACCGTAATATTACATAGCTACAGCCACAGCACATAATATGTCTATCTCTTAAGGATAACCCACAGTAACCATTTTTGTGTTTAAAAATGAAGAAGGAATAATTGCAAAACTATTTTCAACAGTACAGTATTATTACTTATCTGATTAAATATGTTAGATATATTGTACGCTTTATACAGATATTTTAGAAGATATCAAAGTTTTAAAATACGAAAGTAGACCGATCCTGTGCTAAACGTTTAAAATTACGCAAAAATCATATACTGTAACGAACATATTGTAATCCTTTAAAAAATCTAAATAAATCACGGCGACAGGATATATCGTTATAGCATAGCATTATTATTATTTTTTATTTTTTTATTATAATATAGATTATATTTCGTGCTACTTTTAATTTTAATACTTTTAAAATATTTATTTTACGTTGATAATACTGACTATGTAGTTCTCCACTTATTATTCTTTTTCAGTTTATTTTGATTATTTAGGCTTATATTTTCATAAATATATTTAATAAATATTCGTATAGTTCAAGCGGGCGAAACCGCGTCCGGGTCCGCTTGTATGTATATGAAAACAGGTATTGTGTGACAGTTTCGAGCTTTAATTAAAAACGTAAAAAAATAATAGTATATAGTGTATCGCAAATACTATGAATACGTTCTACAGAGTGCACTTGTCGCGTCCACTCCATGTAATTGTTTGGGACGTTCGAATTAAAAGCGTCCGGCGAGAACAATAAGTATCCAAAGTTATATGTTTCCGTTATAAACTCTTTTTTCCCCTAGATTATTTTTTATCGTAAATATATATAAAATGGCGGTTTTTAAAGCAATATTTTCAGATTTTTCTATTTAAACTACCTACCTATGTAGAAAATACGTTGTCAAAATTTTTACATATCTACTTTATACAATAAAATGAAAATGCAATTTTTTTGTTTTATTGTTGTATTTCGCTATGTAAAGTTGTAATATGTATAGTTTTTTTAAATCTCTAAATTTTACAGAAAGCTTTTTGCGGAATTATCCAAAAGTTTGCTTAAAACTACCGTCATTTTATTTTTAAAGTAATGTTTGCTTGAAACTTTTACAGACACAAATTATTATACTCTACAAACGGTGATATGAGGCAAGCAAAAATATTTTCAGACTATTTCAAACTACCTGTTTAAATGACTATTTTTGAATAGTGAGGTGAAATAAAATTATGAACATTCGAAGCATTTATAGCATACAAGTACAATTTTAACATATAAAAGCTATGAGCGCTGACAAAACAAAGCCCGGCGTTGTGTTCCACCCCTCAATTCCTCGAAAAATTCACCGGAAACGGAACGGAGTGTCTTAATACTAGATTCCCTCTGTTTATCCTGCTACATGCGGGATACAGCGTGAAGTTCATTTATTCCTTTAGTAATCATCGATTATACATTATAAACAACGAACGAAAATGTCACGTCACAATTGTTGTTACAGTCCCGTTCGATGATAAATTGAAATATATTGTAGGATTTTAACGTGAAAGCAAATTGAGGTAAAGTTTATTTAGGTTTTGTACTTGTGAAGTTTGGAATAATAATGTTTTGTTGTTCTTGCCAATTCGCCTAATTAATATTTTTAGATAATTGTCAAATGTATATTCGTCTTTTAACTCATTTAAAAAATCAACTTTAAGCTGTATCCCGCGCACAGCAGGGTAGGCAAAAGGAATCTAGTGTTAAGTCACTCCATTTCCCACTTTCCGCCAAGTTCTGGAGGCATTGCGTGTTGAGTGGCGGAACTCAACGCCGCGTTATGCCTCGACACCATAGCAAAGAAATGAAAATATAAATGTAAATAAATATTTCATTTCATCTAGTGGGTATCGAACCCACAACCAGTCGACTTTACAGTCACACTTTGTGTAGGGACACAAACCACGACGGCCTCACATTTATTTTAAGGTATTATTATTATTATAACGACAAGCCACGCTGCAGCGAATAAAACTCTTAAAGTGTTTCTACTTATCTCTTTTATTAAATTAAAAGGACGGCATTGTAGATTTTATTTAAAATATTGGCATGACGTTGACCAAATTCTCTTTATCAATTACGTTAAATAGAAGAAATGCGTGAATTCGAAAAGAGAAATAAAAAAACTATTTAAAAGTACTTTTAAATATATTATAAATATTTAAGTAATATCAAATAATATCTTGTTAACTCATCTACAACAAAACATTTACAACAGACTAGCTAGGTGGAAAATATCCGCGAGAGAGAGATTCCTTTTACGATCTATATAAAGTCGCGGCTGGCGCTTGCGAGTGAATAACGAAATAGGGAAACTTAAAACGGTGGAATCTCATTGAATAAGTCCGTAACTTGACAGAAGGGATCCGGATTATATATAAGTTGAAAACGGCACGCCTCCAAGCCTTCCTTGTGAGCCATCAGCTAAGTTTGCTTATCACCTAGTTTTCATCCACCCGGGCCAACATTAAAACAACAAAACAATCTTAACACAACTCAAGTACACAATAATATTATTATATAACAGTAAAGATATCACAAGTTTAATTTATTATTTATTAAAAACAAACAGCTTTGTTGTGAAATGTTGGTTTGTTATGTGAAGTGTTGAAGGAATTGATTTAAAAGATTTTAAAATCGTTTTTTCATGTTTACGAATTGAAATTGCGTTTCCTTACTATGTTTACTTTACAAAAAAATATGTATATAAATTGTATGAAAAAATATCAATTTTACATTTAAAAAACAAACATCTCTCCGCATTTTCTTCATTTTGAATGTTAGGAAAATATAATTTTGAAAAAAATCTCCTACGGTTGTGGGTTCCAGGCGTAAGAGTTGCGAAAGTATGAATTATTTTCATTTTCTCGTTCTGGATCTTGGTTCTTTTTACACAAAGCGCGGCGTTGAATACCGCCACTCAATACGCAATGTCTCGTAAATCGGGAGTCGAGTGGGTAACGGAGTGTCTTAACACTAGGCTCTAAAATAAATATATCATAAACACATTAGTACTGAGGCCAGTCGTATCGCAGGGGCACAAAGTGTAACTGTAAAATCGACTGGTTGTGGGTTCGATCCCCACTCGAGGAAGTAAAATATTTATTTACGTTTATATTTTCATTTCTTCGATCTGGTGTCGAGGCTAAGCGGGGCGTTGAGCCCTGCCACTCAACACGCAATGCCTCCAGAAAGAATTCGGCGGACAGTGGGGAACGGAGTGTCTTAACACTAAGTTCCCTCTGCCTGCTGTGTGCGGGATACAGCGTGAAGCTGATTTTAAAACTCAATAAATACCTTTTAAGTTACTTACTTGCTATAAGACATTGATTCTTATAATTAACTACCACCTATTCCTTGCACTCAATACTATAACTTTAGAGACAGGATGCTCTAATTGAAATTCCATTAGCAGTGTATTATTGATTTTGACTGTAATAATTAAATCACTAATCGATCATGACCGTCGAGTATCGCTTCAATTGACTGTCGCTTTAGTCTAAATATATAATATAGCACATATATCTGTATGTATATCTATGTGGTTTTTTTAAACATACATTGAAAAATGTTTTGATTCCATTAAATATTATTTTTAAAAATAGTAATTAGAGACTATTTATTATGTTATAAATTTTATCTTATTTTTCTCCATGGGGTGATAGGTTGAAGCGCTTTAAGTTTTCAAGTATCACACCTTTTGATAGAAATAAGTTACTGAAAAAATAAAGTAAGGTTTAACTAACATTATAAACGCTTGTGAATTTAATACCCACTCTCATCTACTTAGCCACGGAAAAAAAAATTTTTTTTGTATCAATTTACATTGTGTCTAACGAAAATCAGTAAAGATTCACTTTATACATATAAAATTTTAAAATTATATTTAAATATATGTTACTCTTACTAGTGACTGTCTGTGCTGTCTTACTAGAGAGTTATTTTTACACGTGATTATAAATAAAAACAAAAATCAAAACAAACCAAATTTAATGTTATCACTTATTAAAATGATTCTCTATTTCAAATGACAGTGTTGGTTGCATTTGCTAGGAACGTCTGCGACGTTAGACGTGGCGGAATATCTAGTAGGTCAGTAAACAAAGTAAAGAATGCCAGATAATCTTTTCCCTTTATTTCCTACTACCGCAATGCGCAACTCGGATGCGATTGTCTAAGTCTAGTCGTACTCCCTTGTCTCCAGTACATTTCAATATTGAACATTTAAATTTAATCACTTCCATATATGGAAATAGAGCAAACAACGTATGTATGTATGTATTGCATTCACAAGAAATCAAATTTAAATTGATACTAGTATATGTGCCAGGGTTTACTTAGTTCATAAATGATTTTGTTTTTGTGAATATTCGCCTATCCGTTTATTTTCTTCGCTTTTACCAAGGCAAAAGCATGGCGTTGAGTTTCGCTACTCAACATATAATGCCTCGAAAATTCGAAGAAAAGTAGGGAACGGAGTTTCTTAACACTAGGTTCCCTCTGTATGGACTCAGCGTCAAGCGGAAATAAAATGCTTATTTGTGTAACTTACGATTTACTTATAATATACGTATAAATATGACACTATTAACAAAATTCATTTAATAGTTTTAAAGATAAATCGAGAAACATAATAGTATAAGATAAATTCAGAAATATGATAGTTTAAGAACAAAATCGATAAGTCAAGAGTTAAGTGGAGTGGACACGTTGGAATTAAATTTAGCATGATGATAGCTATTGACAGGTCGACGTTCATATCAATAAAAGGGATATATATTTGGAAGCTCAGATAAGCTGAAGCGTTATGATAATATACATCATGTTTTGGAAATTTGATATTGTAGTCTGTGTTTGAAATAAAAGATACCGAATTTAAAAATGTTTTGTTATTTTTCTTCATATTGATGCTAAAAAATTTTATGGTTATTTTATCGTAACAAAATCGTTGAAAAAATATCAAATCAGGTTCACGTTTTATCTCGCATATAGCGGGGTCGGCAGAGGGAATATAACGTTAAGACACACCGTTCTCCACTTTTCCACGAATTCTGGAAGCGTTGGGTGTTGGAACTCAACGTTGCACTTTACCTCGACACCACAACGAAGATATAAAAATATAAATTTAAATAAATATTTCATTTCCTAGAATCTAAATCGAAACTACAACCGGTCACGTTTGTTTGTACCCTACGCCTTGTGTTGCAAACACGACTTGCCTCTAATAATATAATTGTAAAGGAATTTTCTCCATTAGATAGAAGCTACGTTATTTTATAATCAACCCATTGTTCCTCTTACAGCTGAAAATGCATAAATATGTTCAAGTATTCTATATAACATATACGGAGCTCATACCCGCTAAGGTATGTATGTCCGATGACTTCTTAAATTTCCAAGTTTTATTACCAGCCTCCACTTCATGGTATTCTCAAGAATAATAGTTGGTAGTATTTATAAAATGTGATATTGGACTCTGAACTCGCGCAAGACAAACGGCATTCTTTATAATATTAAAAATTTTCCTATTATTCCGTCGGTTTGTTTATTTCACACTATTAGAGGTCTAGAAGCACTATTGTTTAAATGTCAAAAGTGACTGAATGAAATTGTCAATATTATTCATTCAAATGGAATATACAATACAGTTTTTTTTCTGTCAATCATATGTATAAGTTCGCTCCAGTCTATTACAAACTTATCGTCTATTAATTAATAAATCATAATAATTAATACTAATAATAAATTAAATACTAATAAATAATTGTAAATCTTATAAATCTGTTAATTATTGACTTGTGAAAAAAAATTATAAACACTGACTTTGACTTTGACATTTATGGTCATTTTAAAAAGTAATTTAAATTACTTAAAGCATCTTAAGGTAATTAATTTTATTGATAAATTATATAGTTCTGATAGTTTATAGACTTTTAATAGGTACTTGATTCTAAACGAATTACGTTATAATTACAGGTATATGATTTAAACAATTGATAAATTTTATATATTAACTGATGTGTAGAGAAATGTTAGCAGATTTTGATTTCAAATCATACTTTGATGTAATATATATTATTACTGTGGAACTTAACCTTATTATTATTATAATATTATAAGACTTATTTCATCCTACTCTATATTCTACGTTGAGAGACTTAGGCAGTATTAGAATGTTAAGAGACTTCCAGTACTCTAGTGTTCCTATAATTGGATACTTACAACTTCTTACTTATAACTATTACTTCTTATATTAAATATATTATTATGTTGTTTTACTATTATTAGTGGCTAGTCCTTTATCTAGAGTTTACTTAATTAAAAGAAGTCTATATCAGACATTGTCCTAATTTTATCGCTTTATGTTCCACTTTCCGTAGTTTTTGTTACCCAATACAAAATTTAACGATAGTTATTGATGTCTAGTAAAGTGTCATTTTTAAAGTGTATGGCACAAAAAAATTACTATGATGTGTTGTAAACTGTAAAATATGACAAAAATAAAAATAATGTGAAAATTACACTTAGCTTCATGCATCCCGCATATATCAAAATAGGTAGAGGGAACCTGATGTTACGATAATCCGTTCCCCACTTTCCCCCGGAATTCGAGGCATTGCCTTTTGAGTGGCGGAACACCGTTCTGTTCCGCACTTTTGTCTTGGCACCAGAGGGAAGAAATTAAAATATTAATAAATAATAATTAATTCCACCGCGTGTAAACCGAACCTCTGCGTTACAGTCACACTTGTGCTTCTAAGCCACGACGACCCCTTTTAAATTTTATTTCAAAATTACAAAATTAGCATATACAATATTTCTAAATATACATCAGTATTAATTTTCTCAATTGAATAGAAATTGCAACACTATTAAATAATAATAAAACAATAGAAACAAATGAGTAGACACGACACCCGCGAAGTCATCATTCACGTTTCGTTTGCCTTCCTGTAGTTTGGTCATCCGCCAGCACACCGCTCATATTGTTGTTATTGATGGCTATTGACATTACGGAGTTCGACAACTGGGCCTGAGTACACACCGTAAGCCGGCTTCTACGGCCGACTTCGTTAAATCGTCGCTATAGCAAATAAGATTATCTGTCCGTCCGTCCGCGTCCTCGTCAGTTTTGAAGACTCAAAGTTTGTACCAGTTTTTGTTCGTTTGTTATAATTGATTAATATTTGCGGGTAGTTTGAGAAAAAGTAATATGGAACTTAAAATGTGGTATGTGAATTTTGTTTTAAATTAGTTTTTTGTAAGCACTATATAATTTTAAATACATATATTTTAAGATGACATATGCAGATTTGTTTTATTAAATTTTTGCTTCATTATTGTTTTTTGAAAAGGTTGCTGGTTAAATATATACTTAGATATTTCTGAGAATAATATAGTGAATATCAAAATCGCTTATCAAGTGATTATTTACTCAATAATAAAGTATTTTTCTTTTTTTGTTATTATTATGAAGAAAGATTGATTTAAATGCATTTTTTTTAACTGCTGTTGTATCCCACACATTACAGGTTAGGTAAACCTGGGAACCTAGTCTCAAAGCACTTTTTCCAAATAAGACACTTCCATTCTCCATTTTCTGCGGAATTATGAAGGCACCGCGTGTTGAGAGGCGGAACTCAACGCCACACTTTATTATTTCTTCGAATTGGTATAAGAACCACAATTTGTCGCGTTCACACTCACACTCTTGTGTCCCTGCGCCACGACTGGCCTCAAATCTTATATTATTATATAAAAATAAATAAATAATGAATGCGCTCAAAGATAATCTAGTACTTACTATAAAAGAATATCAAACAAATATTTAGCAACAAACGTATCCCGGCGCAATTCAAAATGCAGTGAGCAGGTATTATCTCTTGTGTTATCTTATTACCATTTCAGGCACGGCCTAAACACGAATTTCTCGCTACTAAATATGAATGAAATACGAAACGCGTACGAATATAAAAGGGTATACGGATTTATGAAACCAAGGAAGATCGGGTTAATAAAGTATGAAACAGTATTTTTTTTTGTAGAAATATTTTGGTTATATTAACTCGTTGTCGTACTTTTCTTATGGAATGTTTGTTTGTATATAACATTTTGGAAAAATCTTTTGGACCTGAAATATTAATAGTAAATACAGGCACTACTCTTTTGTATATGGTCGTGATATGTAGTAACGGCCGAAATTAATTTGATATACCTAAAGGTATGCTCTGTAAAATGTTTTTGTAAAATGAAAAATCTAATAATACTATTCTATAGAGGATACTATAGAGGCCAGCCGTGGCGCAGCGGCACAAAGTGTGACTGTAAAACCGACTGGTTGTGGATTCGATCCCCACTCGATTTACTTAAATTTATATTTTCATTGCTTCGCTCTGGTGTCGAGGCAAAGCGCGGCGTTCAGTGGCAAAGTGTAATATGAATACGATAAGTATTACCACTTAACACGCAATGCCTCCAGAATTCGGCAGAAAGTGGGGAACGGAGTGTCTTACACTAGGTTCCTTCTGCCTACCCTGCTGTGAGCGGGATACAGCGTGAAGCTGATTTAATAATACTATATCTGTAGTTGCGTAGAGATACAAACGTGTGACTGTAATACGCGACGGTTGTAGATACAATTCCCACTAGGGGAAATGAATTATTATTTATTAATATTTTCATTTCTTTACTCTGGTACCAAAGCAAAGCGCGGCGTCGAGTTCTGCCACTCAATGCCTCAATGAAAAATTGGCAAAAAGTGAGGTTTATTTGCCAATACTGCTATATGCGGGATACAGCGTAAAGCCGCAAAAATAATATCACTATATCCGTCGTTGCGTAGCGATACAGCTATATATTTGACACACAAACGCTGCGGTTGTGGGTTCCATTCCTACTCAGGGGAATTAACATTTTAATTTTCTCGCTCTGGTAACAAATACAAAGCGCAGCATTGAATTCCGACATGCAATAAGCAATCTTTCAGAAATAGATGAAAAATGGGGAACGGAGTGTTCTACTACTAAGTACATATATTTGTGGAATAAACAAAAAATAACACCACATCAAACGTTACATCACAGGGCAATAATATACAATTTACATGATTGTTAGCGTAATGTTTCTCAAACTTTAAACATTCTCGCCCGAAGCTATAGCTAATTAACGGAATAACTAACTTCGGCCCAGAATTACCCAGATTTACTAATATTTGCCCTCTTCAGGAAAGTTTGTTTAAGGTAAAACTGTTTGCGTTTCACTGGAACCCGGCCGAGTCAAAGACTGACTTCTTGTTCATTTATATTACGATACAAAGAGATAGCAATACTACTTTTACTTTGGATATTCTTCTTGGGATACTTTTGCGTGAAACTTTATAATATCAAAACATCTTTATTAAAATCCTATTGTATATTCACTTATACAGATATGTCAATATTAATGTAGAAGTTTACGTAATTTTAATTTTTAATTTTCTTTTATTATGAAATTCATTTTTAATTTAATACGAATCCCTTTTAGGCTTAAATCCTTTTGGGTAATATTTTAAATATCACCATTTTCCCGGTTTCATTGTACACGATGTTTCTAAGTCAGTAGAAAATGGAAAGCTTGATAAAAAGATAAGATTTTTAAATCTTTGGACGTATTCAAAGGTTAAAAAAAAACTTCTAAGTCGAACGTATTTTAAGAATAAACGATCATATACTTATACATATAGAACTTATTTAATGTTTTATTTAGTTATTGTAGTTCTAAAATGATTTAACCCAAAATTAACCACCAACCATTGAACTTTTAAAGACTATTCTGTTTAAGTTAAAGACATTTATTAAATACACTTGTATATTTTGTCAAAAGGACAAATCACCGACCACAAAGGTCATTTATTGTTTAAAACGGCATGTTTTTCACTGTCACAGCTCCCATAAAATAATCTACGAAAAAACAATTGCACCGGCCCCTAATTATTCCGGTTTTAATACGGAAAATGGCATCTCCGGAACATTTCTCGTCTGGACTCATTTTAATTAAAAGCGAAAACAAAGTAGCGGAACGCGCCGGAAACGTTTCTACAAAAGAATAATTTTCCTCAAAACGACGGTGTAAATATTGTTGTGTAACAGCGATTTGTTGTAAAATTCGAATAAACTAATTTTATCAAACAAAAAAACACTTTGCTGTGCTCTTGAAAATGGCCGCTAAATTTGATAAAAGCTAAGAAACATTGAAAGTTATTGAATTTAATTTGAAAAAGTCGATTAAATTATAATATTCGCTAATATGATATTATTTATTACTTAAACGTGTAGTATAATAGTATTTTTATTTTTTTATTTTATTACCAAGAGTTCCTCCTGATAGAGAAATCTAAAGAAAGTTAATCAGAATCTTGCCATATATACGATTTATTTTGGAGTGAATCAACTCTAACTATAATTCAATTTGTTTCACAATTTTGAAATATAAAATAATACACTCAATGTGCAGTGACATCCTAAAATGTATTCGCAACATGCGATTCAGTTTCACACGGTCCGGTGAGGCTTTGAATTACCACCTACCTACCTACATTTTTAACGTAACACGAAACGGCTGTGTTTATTCGCAAACCAATTTCGGCCTAACACTCATATTAGATAGGGGTCTAAATTGTTTGAGCACAACAGGCACGACAATGAGGGCTCGTGACTGTAATTAACATAATGGGTGAGTAAATGTTTTTCCACCTTTATCTTTTCTTATTTTGTGGCGTTTACAAAGTACGTACCGGTAGGTAAGGAGTGCAACGGGTTACGTAATAATAAATGGTAATTACTTCCCCATTTCTACACCGGTTGGTTTCCTTGTCCTCGCACTCTGATTGAAATAGTGCACGTCCCCAGCATTCTTATACGTTTATATGCTGCTAGGTGTGTGTTTGGGGGTGGTGGGGAATTAAGTTTCTTGAGTGACAGTGTAAGCGTCTCATTTGAATACTAGCTACCGCTGCTTTTGTATAGTGTTAATTTATTTTTACTCAAAGGAAGTCGGACAATCTAAGTTAAAAATCTAGTGGATAAGTGATAATATTTATATTGACCCGTTTGAGGTTTCGTTTGCTGGAACTGAATAGTTATTTAACTATCAATCTGAATACTTGTAATACTGACTGAGGTCAATCGTGGCGCAGAGGCACAAAGTGTGACTGCAAAACCGACTGGTTGTGGGTTCTATCCCCACTCGAGGAGATGAAATATTTACTTAAATTCATATTTTCATTTCTTTGCTCTGGTGTCGAGGCCAAAGCGCGGCGTTGAGTTCTGCCACTCAACACGCAATGCATCCAGAATGCGGCAGAAAGTGGGGAACGGAGTGTGTTAACACTAGGTTCCCTCTGCCTACCCTGCTGTGTGCGGGATACAGCGTGAAGCTGATTTATTTTTTTATTTTTTAATCTGAATACTTAACGTATTCATATTACATTATTTATTTTAAAGACAATAATTTCACATTGAAAACTAAAATTTCGGTCGATTTTATAAAACAATTATTTTGTAGTTTTGTAAAAAACGAAATACTTTATTTATTTTAGAATCCCTCGTCTTGCCACAGTGGTACAAGCGTGAGACTGCAAACGCGACAGTTTTTGGGTTCAATTCGAACGATCGACTGAATGTTAGTAAAAAATATATAAAAAATAGTTTTTTTACAAAATATTTTTGAAAATTGTACATAAAATTAATTGTAGTTAAAAATTTAGAGGTCAATACTACAACAATATGTTGAAATTATAAAGAAAAGCTTCACCTAAAAAGGCAAAGGCATATTCAGAGCACGTCAAAAGATAAAACTTACGAGCTGGAAGCTTAAGAGATTCAGGTGTTAAAAATAAGAGTCACGTGTTTGGACGAGAACGCGAGTGTTATATTGCAAGGTGTCTCTGATAAATAGCGACAAACTTTAGTCGTTTTTTATATATAATGATAACATTGTAGTGGAAATTTAGTTTAATATAAAATTTAGTTTTAACAAGTTTAAAATAACACTATTTATTTTAAGCTTGTTTCGTTGAGTTCCGCCATTCAACAGGCAATATCTCGAAAATTTAACGAAAAAATGGTGAAAAAGAAAAATGAGGAAAAAGTGGTAGGCGCAGTGATTTTCCTGTAGATTTTCTTGGCCTCACCTATTTATATGACAGATGAAGAAGAAATATGTATTATATTTATAAAATATTTACAGAATATGATATGATATGGTCTGTCTGTCGTACCGCAGGGTAACAAGCGCACGACTGTAAGCGCAACAGGTTATGGGTTCGATTTCCCCTTGACGTAACGAGGCAAAGTATAGTATTCAGTTCCGCTACTCAACACACAATGCCTCCAGAATTCAGCGGAAAGTTGAGAACGGATGTGTCTTAATGGGAACAGAGTGTCTTAACATTAAGTAACTAAGCTACCTCTGTCTCCCTTGCTATGTGTGGGATACAAAAAAATACAGAATAAATAAAAAAAACATCGATACTTTCAACTATTCCAAAATATTTAACTCCTTGTAGCTTAAGGTTTGACGGATGAATGCGTCGGAAGTGCGACATGTAGCTCGCTAAATTGGCCCCGAATATTTGCATGTTTAACGAGAACTTCTAAGTGTAAATCATGCTTTATTGTATAACATAATACATGTTGATTTTGGGTTTAATCTTTGTATCAAGTTGTGTTAGAGATTCATTTGAAATATTTATTTTTATTAATACTGACTGGTTGTATAATATACTAGTGAGTCAGTAGGATGGACATTTTAAAAGGATAACCCAACCCTTCTCGCTGTATCTCGCACATCAGGGTGACAGAGGGAACCAAGTTCATGGAGGCAATGCGTTTTGAGTGCCGGTACTTAACGCCGTGCTTATTAGAGCGAGGAAATGATGATATTTTTTTTCCTCGAGTAGGAACCGAATCCCACAACCTGTCGCGTTTACAGTCGCACGCTTGTGGACTTGATGATTGTGTGTGATTCTTAAATTTAATATTAGTTTAAGAAAAAATACAAGCAAATAATTAATATTTTACTTAAAAAATATATATGTATATTAAACATGCTTATCAAACGGTAGCACATACGCGAAAGTTATTATTAGTTACTTTTAACTTGCATCAATTTAATTGTAATTACAGCGGTAACGAAGATATAACCTCTCACAGAGAGAGGCCTCTCGCATCAACTTGATAAAATGACTGAGTAAGCAACAGAAGTTCTTATATATATATGTGAACTTTGTCCGCAGTAAGGCGAGTGGCGCCCCAGTTCTCCATACCGCCGCCCCCGCGCACCGAGGTGATGCTCGGGGGCAATCTGACGCTCAAGTGCGTCGCCTTCGGATCGCCCATGCCCACTGTCAAGTGGAGAAAAGGTGGGGATGTTCGATTTTTTTTTTTCATTTTACGTTTAAATTTATTTTGTAATGGAAATTCGTTGTTGTATGCTTTTTAAATGTAGCTTATTTTTTATTGTTTAATGGGTGTAGCATATTATTTTTGGTACATATCACACGTTCGTGGGTTCGATCCCCACTCATAGGAATGAATTATTATTTATTAGTATTTTTATTTCTTCGCTCTGCTATCAAGGCAAAAGCGCGGCGTTGAGTTCTGCCCCTCATTTCGCAATTCGACGGAAAGTGGACAACGGAGCGTCTTAATATTAGGTTCCTTCTACCTGCTATATGCCATATGTAGCGTGGAGCTAAAAAAAATAATATACTCCGATACGATTTCATATCAAGAAAAAATATGTATCTACTGACAAAGTTTTATTTATAATAATAAAACACTTTTTCATATTAAAAATGCATCTAGGCTTAACGAAATGGCTGACACCCGAGGACAACACGCCACTGGGTCTGAACGCGCTCAAGTTAGAGGACATAAGGGAGTCCGCGAACTACACGTGCGAGGCGGCGAGCGTGCTCGGCGTTATCGAGACGACGGCCGAAGTAAAAGTACAATGTGAGTATTGTATTTCATCTTATTGAATTTCCTACCAATACTTTAGAGGTTCATTTTTATGGGAATGATTTTCGATTGTTTCTTTTCTTTTTAATATGTTTAACAATGTTGTAATATACTTTGATCTGTTTCTTTGAAATAATTAAGGAAATAAAAACTGGTGTTATACAGGTTTTAACAGAATATGGCCAACAAAATCAAAACAGTAAATAATAAGCGATTCGTCTATTAAACTTTGTATTAAAATAATTCTTTTTACTATTAGACATTCTAAGGACAAAGAGAATTTAGCGTCCGTCGCTTTTTGTCTCAGTATAATGTGAAGCCCTAATTTTCAATTTATTGTTTATTAACATTTTATCGAATCCTGATTATTGCCCACGGCATTGTTGACGTTTTCACTTCATTTTATTACAGACTTATACGCCGCAATTTGTCTATGTAAACAAAATGTAGAACACTCTGTTTTAGGTTATTAAATTATATTTAAATTTATTGGATTTTAGTTGTGTTTTTGATTCCCAATAGGAGGAACTGATTATCTTGCCTCGATGTGGTAAGCGAAAAGTGCGACGTTGATTTCCGCCATTTAATAAGTGGGAAACTTAATGTCTCAACATTAGGTTTCCATGGTGCCTTTCTCTGCTCTTAGTAGAGCAAATGTAAAAGAGTAAAAATAAGTTATATCTCGTATTCAGGTGAAAAGCGGAGATTCGAATGTTTTACCACTAGGTTATCTGCTTACCCTTCTATATACATGCCTGATACTGAGCGAAGGAGAAAAAAACTACTTCAACTGTTTCTTATTGAATTTTTCTATAAAAACATATTTAGATTGTAGAGCTTAGGTCGTAATACTTTACATATATAAGTCATTACACCAAGCAACAGTTGCTCTATTCTAATTCGAAAGGCCTCGTAGGTATTAAAGGGATTATATGACGAGGCGAATCCTATGTGAGATATTACAAAGATAATGTGATAAATGATTTTGCAAGTAAGGCGTGGTTATGATATTGAAGTCTTTGAGTTTAGGCTTACACGTTTTCTTTACATTTTCAGACTTTTTCAGACATTGTTGTAAGATAGAATCTTGTGTCACTCAGTTCTTCTCATTTAGCCAATTTGGAAATATTGTGACAGCTTGAACTTTTTAATTTTGTTTTAAACTGTTGTGTATTGTATTTTGTCTAGATTTTTACTTTCATTTTATGCGTCTTCATAGTTAGTTATATATCAATTTATTTAAAAATATGATTTAAAACTAAAATATACTCTACTTAAAATACGTTCGCTTCCTGTTACTCTTAACGCAGAAGCAAATATTTCTTTAAAAATATAACTGTTATTCTAATCTCTATATATAATAAAAGGATAGAAAAGTCAATTCTGTACATGAAAGATATAAAAAAAATAAAAATTAGGTCGGTTTATATCTCGATTATAGAACCTAAAAAACCACTCAACAGAATTCTTGTCTGTCTGTCTGTCTGTCCGTCTGTCTGTCTGTCTGTCTGTCTGTCTGTCTGTTTGTTTGTTCGTCAATCACGCAAAAACTACTCGACAGAAATTGATGAATTTTTGCATGGT
>JAATLQ010033156.1:0-16773 GCA_013421005.1 Heliconius erato x Heliconius himera | reverse complement strand
GGCAAATATACTACACAGAGAGCAACTCGACGCAAAGAATGTGATATCGGAATATCAATAATGACCCAGAGGTCTTCAAGATTTGATTCCCAATTAAACATACGTTTGGAATGTATTTGTCTGGAAATTGCTACAAGAACTCCGCCACCTTCACTTTTGTGAATTAATTCGGCATTACTCCTATCTCTTCTGTAAACCACATATCTCTCGTCAAAGAGCTCACTGCAAAATACAGAGCTATTTAGCCACGTTTCCGTAAGAACGATTATGTCGTAATTATTACAAAGTACCGCTTGAAGAAAGCTGTGTGTTTTGGTTCTCAATCCGCGTGTATTTTGATAGTATAATTTTATATTAGAATCGAATTTTAAAAAGAGAAATTGGACAATAACATACCAGCACCGCTAAAAACTAGTTAAGTAAAGTAAAAATAAACAAATTATTAAATGTTTTTTAACACATCCAAATTTTTAACTAGGATGAATTCGGTTTCATCACTTTTCCTCAAAAAGACTCTGCCATTCCGTATCCAGACATACTTATATCCAGCTTCCTTCGCTCTCCTTCTAGCTGCCGCGTGAAGAGCCTTGTTCATGGGAGACAAGTTTGTACATTCCATATATCTTCCTGTTTGTACATTCCAGCGGTAGACAGAAGTGTGTCAGCGTCGATGTCGGAAGCGAAAGAGGCGTTGATCAATGCAGCTGTAGACGTGCTGTGTGCTCATCGCCTCGCTCAGAACCTGCCTGCCGGGGTGTCGTCACCGGCTTTACATGCGCCATACTGCTTGAGACTACTGCCCTTGTTCATATTGGCTGTATTGAAACGGGTAATTTAAGAATTATTACTTTTATTTATTAGCTACACGCCGTATCACGCACAAAGCAAGTTGGGGCAACTTTACGCCGATTTTTTTACGAGGCATTGTGTATTGAGTGGCGGACCTCAACGCCTGGCCTTTGCCTTGGTGCCAGAGCGAGGAAATGAATTGATTTCCTCGAATGAGGATCGAACACTCGTCCGATCTGATGTTATTCGCCACATTATGGGCAGAGGGAATCTACTGTTCATATTTTATGTTTCTCATGAATTGTAAAATTTTTGGAACATTGCGTGTTGAATGGCTGAATTTAGCGCTTTATCATTTTTCCATAGTAAGGAAAAGAAAATAATTCATTCGCCTTAGTGAGAATTGAACTAACAGCCGTCCCGTTTGCAGTCAGGCGCTCAGCCTTTACGCCAAGACGGTCTCAATGATTTTTTTTATTACCGCGTTTAGTATAAACAATTAATGGATATTTTTAAAAAATAATGAAATTTTGTATTGTTATGAACAGAAAGCGTTCCGCACGGGCACGTCGACGCGGCTGGACGAGCGCGTGGCGGACATGTGCCTCATGAAGTGCGCGCCGCTGCCGCAGCTGCTGCGCGCCGTGTACCCCGACCTGTACGAGCTGCACGCGCTGCACGCGCCCCCCGCGCCCGCGCCCGACCGCGACCTGCCGCGCCTGCAGCTCACCGCCGAGCGGTGCGTGCGTGTGCATCCACACCCACACTCACACATACACTCACACACATACGCACATTCATATTCTCACCCATACTCTTGTATTATTGTACACGTAATATGCATACCTACACGCGCACATACAGGTCAGGACACGCTCATACCCATTATTTCACCAAGGAAATATGAATGACTGGCATATGATAACTTTAACATACAGCGTGACATTTTAATTACTTTTATTTCAGAAATATAAATGTATTTTTTTATTATTGGCGGCATATATCAAAGTAATAGAGCGTAAAACAATGTTTTTTTTCCTCTCTATTTATCTGTGCGCTTATGGATGCTAATCTCGGTGTAGCCGAATTAAATTCGATTTTCACTTAATCACGATTTTTCACATATTATTTTGGTAAATTTCCAATATTTTCATTTAATTACGATAGTTTCATAAATAAAAAAAATATATCAATTTTCTTCTGCAGATATTAGTATTAGGTTGGTAGTTAACAAAATTAATTATTTTCAGAGTGAACATAAACGGTGCATATTTATTAGACGACGGTGAAACAATGATCATTTACATCTGCCACGGCGTCAGTCCGGCCTTCCTGTCAGACATGTTCGGAGTCGCTGCGTTCAGTCAAATACAAGATGAATCGAGAACTCTACCGCAAGTGGAGACGGACGGGAATGAAGCGCTACACGCTTTTATAGACAAGCTGAATGAGGAACGGCCTTATCCGTCTGGCGTGTTGATACTTAGGTTTGTTGTTTGTTTTTTAAAATCTATGGTTTTCGTGATTTTTTTTGCTATGTCAAATTCCAAGTTCCATACATTAATTCTTAAATAATAATGACGCCAGTCGTGGCGCAGCGGCATGAAGTGTGACTGTAAAACCGACTGGTTGTGGGTTCGATCCCCACTCGAGGAGATGAAATATTTACTTAAACTTATATTTCCATTTTTTCGCTCTGGTGTCAAGGCTAAGTGCGGCGTTGGGTTCTGCCACTGAACACGCAATGCCTCCAGAATTCGGTAGAAAGTGGGGAAAGGAGTGTCTCAGCACTAGGTTCCCTCTGCCTACCCTGATGTGTCCGGGATACAGCGTGAAGCTGATTAAATAATTCCAAAATATATTAAAATTTATTCCTTCGAGTGAGAATCGAAATTACAACGCGTCGCGTCGCACTGCTCCACTGTAGTTTCATTATTATTTTAATGCTACACATATTATCACATAACGGTCGACGAATTATGGCCGCCTTGGAGCTAGGCTTGAACTTTTGAAATGAATTATAAAAGTAACTCTAAAATCCAATCTCTGTAGATTCTAGTTAACTTCAGGGTGGCAATAAGTAATTTCTATATATTTTTTATTACAGGGACAACTCGCCATCGCGACAACTATTCACAGAACGCTTGATAGAAGACCGTGTAGAATCAGCGTTTTCCTACTACGAATTCCTTCAACACATTAAAACTCAAGTGAAGTGAAAGTGACAAGGCATTGCCGCGTCATTGACGTAGACGCGACGTCATGACGTGACAATGACTACATTGACGTGATGTGACACGAATTAGTGACACTGCCCTAAACAGTTAATCTACAGGCGTGGTATGTAAAAGTGGATTTTATTCATCGAATATATGTTTTTATATTGTTGATGAAATTGTTTTTTTTTTTTAATATAATGAAATTTAGATTTTTTTTTAAATTTTTATTAAATTCAAAATAAATTCTCTTCATTTATAAAATTTACAGATATATTAAATTCTAGAATTGTCTTCATGCTAACAAGTCGCAGGTACTGTAACTCATTTCTTGCGTTTAATATATATATATAACTTTATTTTTTTTTTTAATTAATAGAAAAGGTTCTATTTTCATAACCACGTCTAAAATAAATGTTAGAATGTTATAACTTTGTAAGAAATATAAGATGGGATCGTTTATTAAATCTACGCCAGCTTCAACGTGTTACGAAATTTTGTATATTTTTTAAGTATAATATTGTAAATATTATATATGATTATAAATGTATTACATGTTTTGTTAACTATGAAATTATATTGAGAAAAGGACAGCAATATCTTGTATCTCACTCATATTTCATAAGAGTGAAGAGACACGATGACAGTTTTACCCTCTCTGTCTATAATGAAAGGGATAAAGCCTGTTATCTTAAGCTGTTGAAATAATGTTAATCGAGTTGCGTATATAATCAATATCGATTTTCCTCGTCGTTTAACAAAAATTTAATATTATTTAAAGTTATTGAAAATATATAATTTGATAAACCCAATATTTTTTTGGTTATCATAATAATTTCTGCTTATTTATATTTCTGTTTCAATTTCTTAATATGATGTGTAATTAAATTATAATATTTCAGTTGAAATAGATGTGATAAATATATGAAAAATAAAGTGAATGTTAAAATTATCATTACTATGTTTGTTGAATAAACAAAACGTATCTTACGAACAGACAGACAATATTTTAATTGCGAGGTAATGGTGAAAAATTATAAAATATTTGTAGTAATTAGCTAATATTGAGCCTATAGGAGTAAAATCATTTGTGTATTTTATTTAATTTCATGTGGATTATAATAATTATATTATGCCAAATTTTTCAAAACAAAATTGGATCTCTTGATACTATACCTATTGATCACTAACAATAATTATTAATTATTTAAATTTGCTGTTTAAATAATTATTTATATTATGTCTTTTAACATTTGAATATAAAATTTCACTTCTACCGGTGAGTTTAATAATTATTTTTTTTCGACTCAAATAGGAATTTAACTTGATATAAAAAATTCCAATTATTTATATTATCTATCCTTTTATCCGTTTTTAATTAAACACACCATAATATTTGAAATTCGTCATTCATTAATAAATATTAATTGGAAAGTTCAGAGTGAATATTCAATTTTTTTACAGTATGGCCGATGGTTCGTGGGCCGTGGCCAATTTGACTTGAAGTTAGGCTTGCTTAACTTTTGAGCATTGTACAGTCTGGAAGAAAATATTCAAAAATAAGAAAAAAAAATCTGCACTACTGACTTCAGTGCTGTCACGACTCATCGACCATACTGTATTTATACCAAAAATGTCCTATAGGAATGTTATATATAATGTCCTATAGGAATAGTGTCTTTAGCTAGGTGTTTATTATAACATGGCGGAATTGTAGTTTTTTAATTATTTCCTATTATGAAAGTATTTTTTAAAATCATCTCTTTGTGTGAAAGAATACAATAATTTATTATTGTGTTGGTATTAGATGTTTAATTAGTTTTACTTTTATTTATATATTCAATGTTCATTTAGTTTTGGATATTTAATTAATTTTACAAGGTGGCTTTTCGTTTTATCACAACCAGCGCTTTCTAATATTCATGAAATGCCATACATTATATGGAGATAAATATACTCATTTTTGTGGTTGTAATAATTAATTTAAATCACATGAGATTTAAATTGAAATTTATTTTTTTATTATTCTCGTACTCACTGTAAAATGCATGTTTCCTTATAATAAAAGTTTTTTCGTGTTATTGTTTCATTCATTCAATAAATGTGAAGTACTTTAAATATTTTTTACTTAATGATAATGTTTGTTAAGTAAACAGTGACCATTATATTGATACAAAGTAAATATTATACAGAGGGCCAATCACAATTAAATAAATTTCCACGTACATTATGTTCATATTTTTTTTATTTTTATTTTTGTGTGACATTAATGGCCAAGTATCTGATGTTTTTAAAGCAACTTTTATTTTTTTAAAGTAATACGTATAATTTCAATAATAATCTGAAGTAGAAAAGAAATCGAACTTAAAATGGTTTGAAAAACCTGCACCTCTTTATTTATAGTATTTTCAGACAGTACTCATTATCTATCTACATATTATTATAGATTAGTTTCTTTATTTTTTAAATACATTTTTTATTTTATTTGATCAGCTAAAGCATTATAAGTTAAGAAGAAGTAAATTTCGCCAGTTTTTTGATAATAGGTACGACTTGGTAAAATTTGTTACTGAACTCTTCACATTATTTTGATTTTTTTATTGTATTTATGGGTTTGATTCTTGTAATAATCAATGCATGCAAAGCCCGTTCTTGGATGACGATTTATTTCAAATTATAATTGATTGATAATTGTTTTTTTTTATGAGAAATATTTACAAAAGATTTTTAATCTTGTAAAAACCTCAAATCGACATCCAAATAACTGGTCTTTCATAAGAGAACGAAAATATATATATATATATATATATATATATATATATATATATATATATATATATATATATATATATATATATATATATATATATGTATATATATATATATAACATATAGTGCGTAAATACTGATATGTTTAAATGGTAAGTCCCAGAAGTGTCACGATTTTATAATAAAATTGGCGATACAATGTCCTTTGCGACTGAAGTAAGGCAGATTGTAAAATATTTTAATTTATTGTTAGCGGACTGAACTCGGGGAGCCTTGTAACTTGTTTCATTATAAAGATTTCAAAATCATTGTTGTTTTCATTCTATCTCTTTTGAGTATACCTACTGAATAAAATTGATATTTATTTCATATTACAAGCTATTATTGAGGCCAGTCGTGGCGCAGCGGCACGAGGTGTGACTGTAAAAACTGGTTGTGGGTTCGATACCTACTCGAGGAGATGAAATATTAACTTAAATTTATATTTCCATTTCTTCGTTCTGGTGTCGAGGTTAAGCGCGGCGTTGAGTTCCACCACTCAACACGCAATGCCTCCAGAATTAGGCAGAAAGTGGGGAACGGAGTGTCTTAACACTAGGTTCCCTCTGCCTATCCTGCTGTGGGTAGGATACAGCGTGAAGCTGATTTATTTATAACTGTAATAGCTCGCGAGATCCGCGACTACTAAGCTCAAGCTGTTCTTTGCATTTATGTAATTCCTTTTTTAATTTATGTAAGTGCCTCTAAAAGTAGTCGCAATAAAATTTTAAACAATAAACTTTGTTAATAAGTAAAGAACTATAAAAAAAGCTTACGAAATCTACACCGGCCAATTACATCATTTCGTAATATTAAGATTTTTTTTTCTTACGTTATGTACGCGTACTGCTTGGCCACATATATAATATATCCATACTTATATAGTGATATTGCCAACGGTTTTTTTTCATTTTTAATTTAAATCGAATACAAAAAAAAATATCAAGGTTTTTAAATATGTGACGCTACTAATAGTACAAAAGGTCGGTTGTTAAAAACCAGTATAATATAAACCGGTTTAAATGCAAAGCTTAGCTTAGATCTCGTGGACTGTAACTATTTAGAATATTTGAATAATTTATTCTTTCCAAACATTTTTATAATGACTTCTGGATATATATATATCAGTAATTGCGTGATAACCTTATTTTAAAGGGAACAATAATGTATAAAGTTAATAAATAACAATCATATATTTATCTATGCTTCATTTAGGCATTCAATAAATGATTTTATAATAAGAAGTCCAGCCTCAAACCCTTTTGCTTTAATAAAAACACAAATTTGGTATTCAAAACATAAAATTATATTAAAAAATGTACAAATATCTATAAAAATACACCTATTTCGCTCATTTCTCCTTTTTTAAGACACCACAACAACTAACGCATTCAATATTGACATTAAAACTTTTGTCTAATTTGAATAGCCAATGATCTTTAGGAGCATATTCGTTTCTAAATATTGCTTCGTCTATGAGAGCCCAAATCCATAGATAAGTTCTGGCGCGTAAGAACTTTGAAGAAGATTCTATAACAGCATTAATCGCCCTACGACACACTGTGTCCCGTTTTGAGGTCGTGTTAAATGACAGATTTTTGATATTACATCTGAATATCTAAAAAATAATGGGTAAATTAGAAAGCGATGTGATTGGGGAAAACATTTTTTTAAAAAATAATTTACATAGCCTAAGATTCCAGGGCCACTAGATCTACGTCATTTTAGTTAGCTGAAATTTTGAGGACTATTAGTCTAATAGTACGTACAGTAAATATATAAAAATAATGTGATAATTACCTCATGTCCACACATTTCAAATACGCAGTAATTTATTAACTCTACCGGCACGAGGTCCACGCGAAATCCCAACGTTTGGAGGTGTTCTAGAGCAAAACAACAACATTATATGATTCGACATCTGTCTAGACTCCAGAGGAATCATAATTTTATATTAGTGATAATAAATCGGACTATAACGATTTACTTTTAAGATTATACTTATAATAAATGTGTATTTATGAATAATGTAAGTACAATATTAATCAAAAATGTTGCATAATCACATTTTTTGATTTAAGGTCCCGTTATTTTGTAAGAGCAGGTTGATCACTCTTCTTCTTTATCCAAAAACTAAACGGAGTATTGAGGCAAAACAACTAAGTATGTTTAAATTATTTTTTAAAAAAGCTTTATATGAAATAATCTCACTTCAGTATAACAGAACTTGCCTGCTGAGCGAAAGTGAAATTCTTTGTGGGGAACGGAAGCGTCTTAATGAGAACGGAGTGTCTTACCACTAGGTTTCCAAGATCCCTCTGCCTAACCTGCCCTGTCCTGCTATGTGTGAGATATAGCATGGAGCGAAAAAAAAACATGCAAACTTAAATTTGTCAAATTTATTGGCTGCGTTATCAAGACCCGTGTATTTCCTGACCTATAATTATGAAATTTGGCTATAAGTGAGAACTTGTAGTATTTATAAAAAATTAAAGTGTCTTTTTTAATATTACAAGTAAATGTATTACAAATCTCAATAAATTGTAGCTCATTTTAGAGATTTTACGTTCAGATTAACATAAAACTAATTTGACTTTCATTGCTTAAACAATACTTAAAAATGAGTATAACATGCGGCATTTTGAGGCCAGTCGTGGCGCAGCGGCACGAATAGTGACCGTAAAATCGACTGGTTGTGGATTCGATACTCGATGAGATGAAATATTTACTTAAATTTATATTTCCATTTCTTCGCTCTGGTATCGAGGCTAAGCGCGGAGTTGAGTTCTGCCAACACGCAACGCCTCCAGAATTCGGCAGAAAGTGGGGAACGGAGTGTCTTAACACTAGGTCCCCTGTGCCTACCCTGCTGTGTGTGGGATACAGCGTGAAGCTGATTTATTTTTATTTATTTTTATGCGGCAGTTACTTGAAAAAAAATAGTATAAGTATATGTAGACAATCGTTTGTTGAAGGACACTCGTGGCGCAGGGGCACAAGTGAGGGGCTGTAAACGCGACAAGTTATGAGTAAAAAACATATGTTTACCTTTAACACCTCGTAATTTTTGAGGTCTATGCGAAAAAGTGTAATATGAATCATTTGGTCCATAATAAATCCTTACATATCGGACTGCCATTTTTTAAAAATAATATCCAGAAGTATACGTTAAATCACGCCATGCTCAAGTAACGTTAAAATGTAGGATGACAATGTTTCATGTATAAAAAAAATCAGAATTTCTTGTTTTCTTTGTGTAATATATAACGATGCGCCGAAAGCCTATAAAAGAAAAATATAATGCCTTTGATTTGGAGTCTATACTATATAATATTCGATATTGTAAAAAATCAGCACACACATTTTTTGATGGTTGAAGTGAACGACAAGACGTCACAATAAATGTCATGTAAACTGCATACGTTTAATGCGTATTTTTATTTTGCACCTGTCATCGAAAAATCAGGCCATTAAATAAAAAAAAATAAAAAATAATCCGTATTTTTTTAAAATATACATGAAGTTTTCATTTTTTAATTAAAATATATACTAAATAAATTAATCAGCTTCACGCTGTATCCCGCACACAGTAGGGTAGGCAGAGGGAACCTAGTGTTAAGATACTCCGTTCCCCACTTTCTGCCGAATTCTGGTGGCATTGCGTATTGAGTGGCAGAACTCAACGCCGCGCGGAGCTTCGACACCAGAGCGATGAAATGGAAATAAAATTTAAGTAAATATTTCATCTCCTCGAGTGGAGATCGAATCCACAACCAGTCGATGTTACATTCACACTTCGTTCCGCTGCGCCACGACTGGTCTAAATAAGTTACTTTTAAATTATTTAGCTTTTTAGTTATTTTTATAGGAAGGTAAGATACTTTACTTATTTGTGTATATGATGTAGATACGACGATATTAACCTAAAAATCTCGAAATCTGATGTAAATATAGATTTTTTTTCAATGTGGTTATAATATGTGGTTATATTATGTAGTTATGTGAAAGAATTAATTCGTTTTTGAAATAATCTCAAAATTATCATTTTTCACATTCTACATTATTAATAGGGGCATACGATATGTAAACCAAAGATAAATGTTTATCAGACAAAACATTACCTACATAAATGTCATCTGTTATGATTTAATGAATTATCTAGGTTTTATTTTTCATTTGAATATATTTGAAGCCGGTCGTGGCGCAGAGGCACAAGGTGTGACTATAAAATCGACTGGTTGTGGGTTCGATTCCCACTCGAGGAAGTGAAATATTTATTTACATTTATATTTTGAATTCTTCGCTCTGGTGTCGAGGCAAAGAGCGGCGTTGAGTTCTGCCACTTAGCACGCAATGCCTCCAGTATTCGGCGAAAAGTGGGGAACGGAGTATCTTAACATTAGGTTCCCTCTGCCTACCCTGCTGTGTGCAACCGCGTGAAGCTGATTTATTTTTTTTATTAATTTTTCATTTGCATATTAAATGAGGATACTCATATTCTCATACTTTTAATTATTTTTTCCCGAGTGTACAATGTCCAAAAGTTCAGAAAATCTAATTTCAAGCTGGCACGATATATCGGTTGAACTATAGGTTTAAAAGGTCCCATTAATTGCGCATAAACGATCGCTCCACTGACTTGTATAAATATTCAATGACTTACTTCGAGTTACACTCCCCGACTGCTTCTACTTTTATAATCAAAGCTTTTGTACTCCTGTTTTCATTTTGTTCTCATTTGGTTATTAAAATAAAAAATAGGTTACATAACAATACAACTATCAATGTTAAATTAACCATAGAAGTATTTTATTGAGGCCAGTCTTGGCGCAGAGGCATAAATGTGGGACGCGTCTGGTTATGGGTTCGATTCCTATTCGGGAAAAAGAAATATTTAGTCTCGAGGCAAAGCGCAGAAGTTCCGCCACTCAACAAGCAATTGGCCTCCAGAATTCGCCGGAAAGTGGGGAACGGAGTTTCTTAACTTTAGGTTCCCTCTATCTACCCTGCTATATGCGAGATACAGCAAAAATATTTTTTTATTTTCAAAAAACAACCTGTACGAGTCGCAGCCCTAAAATAAAATTTCCTGCAGTTTTGCTATTTCTATAAATAGCCAGGCAATGGCACACCATCTGATTATAAACATGATGGTTGTGGGTTCGATCCCCATTCACGTAAATAAATTTTTTCCATTTTCTCTGTGGCGCGTTGAGTTCCGCAACTCAGCGCGCAATGTCCTAAATGTTGTAAAATACGCGATTTTTCTAAGTTTTACGTCTTCAACAAAATAATGATAGTGTGTGTTAACTTAACCCACGTTGTTTTAAAAAAAAGCTTAATTGTTTGAAAAATTATATACCTATATCGTTAAATCCAAATATGTTCTAACTGCGTCACGACGCGACGGTGTCAAGCAAAACACAACAGATACTATCTAATGTCGCCGCCACTATTTATCTTAAACAAGTATATACATCGGTATAGAGTTATCAAAACACAAAACATATAATGGCCAAAAAATGAAAAAAGTGTATAAATATATATATATATAATATATATAAATAAGCACTTCTATTCTTTGTAGGTTAAGCAAATTATAAATAATAACGCAGAAAAACCAATGAGCGAATATACGAGATATGTTTAGAATTACGGTGTTGATGCATAGAAACATGTAGAATATATTAATTTGAGCAAACATTTATATAATATACATATACTTGTTATTAATTGCGCATGATGCCTTTATTTCTTGCATTCTTAGTTGTAATATTGAATAAAAATGAATACTGTGATTAGCAGTTTTTTTTTATTTATATAAAAACTATTATAATTTATCTATTTCCGTATTTTTTTTAGCTTCGCGTTGTATGCCGCATTTAGTAGGATAGGCAGAGGTAACTCACCATAGTTTACATTACAACCATTTAATTTCTTTTTTTGCAAGAATTCCTCCACGATGGAGACCTGCTCCAATGACGTCCAGTCTTCCTTATACCTTAATGATCTAGTATTCCACATTCAGCGCAGGGTTTTTCTCCTTACGCTGTGCCTACTTGAGATCTTAGCCAAAATATGACTTTTTGTTCATTGTCTTGTAGGCGTGTTACATGCTTACAAGAAAATCGACGATTACAATGCACGATGGATTTTAGTGTTCCATCTTGAACCAGGCCATCAACTGATTTCGTTATCTTTTGCATTTTCTAGACACTTTTGCAACTTAGTAGTCTTATTATTTTATTGTTGAACTTCCTAACTGCGTACTACATGTTTATAATAAGCATGGGAGATATACGTGTTCATTTTTTCATTAGAGGCCGGTCGTGGCGCAGCGGCACGAGGTGGGACTGCAAAACCAATTGGCTGTGTGCCTCCAGAATTCGGCAGAAAGTGGGGAACGGAGTGTCTTAACACTAGGCTCCCTCTGCCTACTCTGAAGCTACAAAAAAAAAAATTAAAGTCAATTCGAATGGACAAAACATGTTAGCATTACGTTTTTTTTCTACTTTATTATTCGTTCATTGTTAATTATTCATTAAAACCATATTTTATACTTTTTATATTCACACCGTCACGCTAATTAAACTGTAATTACTGTACGGTAAGTATTGTTATTTGACTCGTTAGCGTTTCTACGATGTATTAAAATATAATTCTCTCGATTATTCTACATTTTTTTTATTTACGGATTGTAATAAATAGTATAAAACTATAAATTTAAAGTTTCATTTATTTTCTCAATTTCAACTTAAGAGGGACTCCGTCAATAACACCCTGTGTAATGTTTAGCCTTGGATTGACTTGCAATTTCCGACGGGTTCTGCTAGATGGTTCCACTGAAAACCTACGCAGCAGGGCGGCCAGTCCTGCTAAAGATTGCATGTGACCTAATCTAGCTCCTGAAACAATAATTTTGAATGTTTAAAAATTACACTAAAAGCTGTCACTGGGTCAAATTTTTCAATGAAGCTGGGAAAAAATAAGAAGTTTTTTTTTAAATGATATATACCTATGCATCCCCTAGGGCCTTCTCCAAAAGGCAAATAAATGTATTTGTGTCTTGTCTTCTCTTCTTCTCTGTTAAATCTTTCTGGTAAAAATTTATCGGGATTTTTAAAATACTTTGGATCATTTTGAATTGCTTCGACAGGAATAATAATTTTAACTCCAGCGTCAATAGTGACACCAATCTGGGGAATTGTATATTTTCTTGCACAAACTCTATGTAAAGTTCCTAAAACGGGAAACATTCTCAAAGACTCCTTGAACGCCATATCCAGTAGAGTAAATTCCGATACAGCGTCGTAACATAATTTATTATCGTATTTAGCTAGAACATGGTCGATTTCATTTTGTACTTTTTCTTGTATATCTGGGTTGAAAGCTAATTCATGTAAAGTGTAGCTGGTGGATGAAGAAGAAGTTTCAAATCCTGCAGCGAAAAATATGAAGACTTGTGCTATCATACACATTAAGTCCATGTCCATTTCGACCACTTTTGGTGACCCATCTGGTTGTCTTTCCTCAATAGACTCTCCTACTATTTTACCTTTTGAAGTCAGTTCTAACAGTAAGTCTATAAAGTCATTTCTTCCAGTAGGCTTAAAATTTCTCTGTTCGAAAACTTTTGTTATCATGTCGATGAATATTTTTTCAAGATTGGGGTCAAATAGATTTAGACTACTTCGCAACTCAGGGAATATTTCCCACAAGCCATGCAGAAAAAGTTGTTTGTTTGAACGAGAAAAAATTTCTTTACCTATTTCACGAAAAATTGAATTTTCGTTGTTGATTGTACCCATTTCAATGCCGAAGCCACATGCACCGATGAAATCTGTAGTAAATCGAGCCATGAGTTCACGGACGTCACACTCTCCACCTTTAGCTATAATATCTTCGCCTTGACCATATAGCTTTTCTGTACATTTAATTATAAGGGGAAACATACTCTTTAGTTTAGCAGTTGTAAACGCTGGAGTTAATCTTTGACGTATAAGTTTCCAGGCATCCCCGTCAGCATTAAAAATATTTTTTAATAAAGGTTCCTTTTTCATATCTCTTCCTAGGCCCCGCATATGAAAATCAGCAAAATTTACATTTAAAATATTTCTTACTATCTCTGGATCTCTTATTATCAATTCCGGCGTCACACCACTGAAATATCCCACGACTTTTTCTTCAGGGTATTTATAATACAGTTCAGAAACTACAGTAGTTATACTTTTTAATGCGAACGCCTTTTGTAAGTGATTACCAAATATGGGTAACGTGGGGTCACATTTAATATTTCTTTTGGCCCAGTAATCATGATTTCGAGTTGTATAAAAGTAAAGCAGTATAAGCAAAATGATAATGATTACAATCATCTTGTCGCGTGAACATTCAAGCTATGACTGATATTTCCTATATATTGTTCTTCGTGCTATGTATTCTTATCTGTAACATCTGTACCTAATACAAATATAAGGTAAGTGTCCCCGTTTTCGGCATCTTAAGGCTCTTATAACGTTAAACAATTTTAAATATATTATTAAATGTTATACGAACTTGCAAATTTTACTGTCATCAATATTTAGTCAATAATTTAATGTGTGAATTATGTAATTTAACTAGAGTTTAGTTTTTATATTGATTTATTTGTGGACCTCTTGTGTGAACCTTAATTCGTGATAACATTTAGCTTATCTTCTAAGTTCGTGAACTTTTGGCTTCTGTTTCGGGATAAAATTTTTACCCCACGAGTAAGGTTAATTTGTAATAAAAAGAATTTTACATATAAAGATTTTGATTGTAAACAATTTGTAAATAAAAAAAATGGTTGGTGAAATCAGTTTAACGACATTAAAAGTTTTATAATTTACAAAATATAAAAGCTCAGATTTCAGAACTACATATATTAAGCTTCACGCTGTATCCCGCACACAGCAGGGTAGGCAGAGGGAGCCTAGTGTTAAGACACTCCGTTCTTCATTTTCTGCCGAATTCTGAAGGCATTTTGTGTTGAGTGTCAGAACTCAACGCCGCGCTTAGCCTCGACACCAGAGCGAAAAAATTGAAATATAAATTTAAGTAAATATTTCATGTCCTCGAGTGGGGATCGAACCCACATCCCACAACCAGTCGGTTTTACAATCACACTTCGTGTCGCTGCGCTACGATTGGCCTCAATATTACAACTACATATATCAATATAACTTTTAAATATTTCTTTTATAAAAAAAAATCAAATCTCAGTTTTGAAGCCATGAATGCCAATTTCTTGTTACCTCTTTAATTAATTAGAAAGTAAAATTACGAACTTACATAATATAAATAAACTTAAATAAATTTTATTAATAATAATTTAAAAAATGATTACTTCACCAAACATAAAACCTTACTAAATAATAACATTAATAAAATGAAAACTTCAAAGAGATATCATAAAATCAGTGCCATTTTTGAGAATGTGAAGCAAGATTTATAGATATATTAGTAGCTACGACATTGTGGAAGAGCATCCAGATGTTGATCATAAAACAGTTTCACGTCATTTACGAAAGTCTGGATACAAGAAAAAAAAATTGGGTACCACACGATCTCACTGAAAGAAACCTAATGCAAAATGTTTCCATTTGCGTTTCTTAGTTGAAATGTAATAATTCCGAACCATTTCTTAAACAGTTGAGTTCGGGTAATGAAAAATGGGTAACTTACGATAAGAATGTGCTAAAAAGATCATGGTCGAAGCATGGACAAGCCCCACAGACCGTGGCAAAGACAGGTCTGACTAGAAACAAAGTGAAGTGGGATTGAAAAGGAATCGTCCACTATGAGCTTTTGCCACAGGGTAAAACTATCGATTCTGACCTCCACTGTCAGCAACTGATGAGGTTAAAAAAAGCTATTGAGAAAAACTGGCCGGAGCTGGTGAAAAGGAAGGGCGTGGTGTTCCACCATGACAACGCCAAACCGCACTCATTTATCGCCACTCAGTAAAAATTGAGAGAGCTTGGCTGGAATGTTGATGCATCCTCCGTATAGCCCTGACCTTGCTCCATCTGATTTCCACCTATTTCGGTCATTGCAGAACTCTTTAGGAAGCATAAAGGTAATCTCAAAAGAACACCGAGAACACTACTTGTCAGATTTTTTAATCAAAAATCTCAAAATTTCTACATTAGTGGGATCATCACTACCCATAAGATGGACAAGTTATCGATCAAAACGGCACATACATATTATAAATAATTAAAAAATTATACATAAAAAAATATATATTTTTGTACGAACAATACAAATATACTATGCCAACGCCAACATGAGGGCTAAGAGAGTAGTTAAAAAATAACTCTTCTCTTTACTGTATTTTATTAGTAGTATATGATTTGCTTTCTGTATGGTTTTAATTTCCCTTATACTGGTCCAATTTGATGTATATATATATATATTTATTATGATCTAGCAATGGATTTCCAAACAGCTTATGTAATTGTTGATAAGTATTATTAACTTAATTTAACTAGTTTACGCCTCAAGTACCCACAAACACAATTGTATTTAATTATTAATATTAAGTTTTATATTTTCGAACTCCGTCAGCTGCCAACTGTTAGTAGCGAATTGTCAATGTCAATTGACATTTGTAAATCGCTACCGAGGCATAGACTAAGGGAATTTTAAAAAGCATTTATAGAGCTAGTTACTAACTTTTGATTTTTAGCACTTTATATGTAACTAGCGACCCGCTCGCGGCTTCGCCCGCTTAAACCACAGAATTATTTAGTTAACACACTGAATGATGTTCGTGTTTTGATATACCTACAATGTATGTTTGCAACGCAATGAAGATTTGTAGTGAGAAAGTTATTAAAACTTTAGGTCGCATTTTCGTATCTCTCATAAGAATCTTCAATTGAATGTTTGAAATAAAAACACAACTTATCGATACTTACAATAAAATCCTAACTCATCG